>JASDQU010253911.1:0-16115 GCA_032191745.1 Picea mariana
AGTGGGATTGGCATCAAGGAAGGGAGGGCACACTTGCTTGGGTGCATTCTTCTTGGAACCTTCTAGCAAAAAGTTTGAGAGGAGCTTGCTACTTGTACAGGTTCCATTGTATTTATTTCCTTGTTGTATTCCATGCTTAAGACATCACATATATATACTTTCATTCTATATTGGTTTTCCCGGGGGGGGTTTTATCCAGGGTCGTGTTGACAAAAAATACTTGTGTCCAAATTTCATGTATGCTTAGTTATTTAGATTAGCATTAGGAGCTTGTAAAGATCCTAGAGGAGAGTTATTTGTTTTGTGGTTTTGCATGTGCTAACCACCGGTTACTAAAAATATTGCAAGGGAACCTCAAAAGACCACTTAACCATCAGTTTGTGGGCAGAAAAGTACAAACCTGTTTGGTGTTCTAAAACAGCAGCAAGGACAGGTTTGTTGACTAAACTTAGAGCCCAACAAGAGGTCAAAGACAGACCTGTTGGGCAGCCCTCATAGGTCCTCAAAAATCTACATGGTATTAGAGGCTTGGTGGCTAATTTTGGGCTGATTTACTAGCATTTAGTTGGCAGATTTTTGGACAGTTTTGGACAGTCTTACTTCCTCTTGTGTGTCAAGTGGTAAGGCTGGTTTCTTTTGTCTGTTTAGCATCAGTTTAAGTTTCAGTGGGCAGTCATGTCGATGACTCGGATGAGGACGGAGGATACGCTAGCAGGTGCTAGCAACTGGTCCCCTTGGAAGACCAAAATCATATTTGTCTTGAAGGATCTTGAACTATGGGATATAGTTCAAGCTCTAGTGGTTCATCCTCCTCTCATTACTCCCTTCTTGGTTGTAGAGTTCAGGAAGAGGAACAACAAGGCAAAGAGGACTATTTATGACGTGGTGAGAGACCATGTCATTCCCTATATGACTAGTAAATATTTTGCATTTGGGATGTTAGATTCCTTATGCAAACTTTACTAGAGTCTTAATCAGAACCAGAAGATGGTTCTGCAGGAGAAGCTCAAGAGCATCATGATGCTCAAGTCTGAGTCAATTACATCATACCTTGGGAGATTCACATAGATTCGTGATGTGTTGGCAGTAGTTGGTGAGATTGTTGACCCTTCGGTGTTGGTGAGGAAAACCTTAAAGGACTTCACCAAACCTTGGTCATCTTTTGTGCAAGGCATTGTGGCCCGGGAGACTATGCCCAGTTGGGAGAGGCTTTGGGATGACTTCGTGTAGGAGGAGTTGAGAGATAGCTTCGAATATAGCAGTCAACAACATGTCAGAGAGGGTGATGAGGATCTTGCCCTTTATGCAAAGGGAATAAGACCGATTAGGGTGCTAGACAGGGTCCCAAGGGAGGGACCAAGCCACAGGAGAGTGGCTGTGGGCAGAAGGACATAAGCAAAGTGAAATGCTTTTCTTGTGGTGAGATGGGGCACTAGGTTGGACAACGTCCCAAGAAGAAGAAGAAGCAGGGTGGTACTGCAACGACAACCGATGAAGAGTTCATTGCTGAGGTTGAGAGGGAGTGTGCTTTCGTGGTTGGTTGCTTGATAGTTGAGACATCACCCAACAATTGGTGGGTAGACAGAGTTGAGGAGGTCCCACAGATTGAGAGTGTTATATCTCATGGGATGCGGCCTCAGTTTTCAAGGGCACCACATTCAGGGGTGACTGGTCCACTCGGGGCAACTTTAGTTTAAGAGTTGTCGAGTAGATAGACAATTGGTGCAGGGGCTTCAAAGCATCAGAGATCGATGAGTATGAGCAGGGTGCTAGAGAGGTTTGACTCTCACTTGGCTATGGAGATGAGTAGATCAGGTTCAAGTTCCATTTTAGGTGGAAGTCACTTGGTGAGAGGCCAAGGTGAGGATCTTGGTGAGATGCCAAGATCCAAATACTCTTGGTGAGATGCCAAGAGTGAGACTCTTGGTGAGATGTCGAGATCAGGATCCTTGGTGAGATGCCAAGATCATGATCCCTGGTGAGATGCCAAGATCTAGGTGATTTCGGATAGGTGAGATACCAAGAGAGAGACTCTTGGTGAGATGCCAAGAGTGAGACTCTTGGTGAGATGCCAAGAGAAGTGACCTTTGGTGAGATGCCAAGGTTGGGATCTTTGGTGAGATGCCAAGATCAGGTTCCTTGGTGAGATTCCAAGATCTAGTTGATCTCAAATAAGTGGAGATGGCCTTTCATCTAGAGATCAGGTAGGTTGAGTAGATTAGTGTTAGGGCAAGTCAAGCAGATCAGTGTCAGGGCAGGTTGAGTAGATCAGTGTTAGGGCAAGTCAAGCAGATCAGTGTCAGGGCAGGTTGAGTAGATCAGTGTCAGAGGTCACTTTTGATGATCAGGGTACAATCATACTCACTGAGGCCTTGCCATGAGGCAAGGAAGTCCACTGCAGGGATGGGATTGGTTGGTGAGAGACACTTTCCTCAGTAAGAGGGAGTGTTGAGTTTTTGGGTACCTTGGAAAGTGGTCCCCTTGTGGTTGTGGGTCTCTAACCACAAGAGGGAAATATTTGTATTTTTGTACCTTGTACTTTATGTCTAATTTCACTTTGACTTAGGAGTTTTAAGTCAAAAGTGAAATTTGTCACTTTAGGCAAAAAGTGACTATTAATTCACTTTGTGGGTGAATTAAGAGACATGAAGTGAACTTAAGAAACTTAACCCAAAGTGGGTTTCTAAGGGAGATTTTTCTGGAGAGATCTCACCCATTGATTAGAGATGGCTTGGAGTGATCCTAGCCATTGATCTCTAGGTTTCCTTATGGATGGTTCAAGAGGGGTGCATAGGGCAAAGAGAGGCTCATTCACTCATTTGTTCACCAAGAGAGTTTGGAGAGGAGCATTGAGAGGAGAATGGAAGCATTGGGTGAGGAAATCTTGGGCGCCTTCATTCATGGACGGCGCAAGGAGGCTTAGGGCACCATTATTTGATGGCTAGTGTTCTTGCTTGGTGGAGGGCGCACTTATTGAAGAGGGCGCAAGCTTAGTAGGCACTAGACGTAGTTGGATTATTGCAGATCTGACAGGTTCATCATTGAGGCAGCACACAAGAGGTTGTTTGTGTGCAAGGGTTTCACAGTTGGACAAGGGAGGATCAAGGGCGCACTAGTTCAGTGGGATTGGCATCAAGGAAGGGAGGGCGCACTTGCTTGGGCACATTCTTCTTGGAACCTTCTAGCAAAGCTTGAGAGGAGCTTGCTACTTGTACAGGTTCCATTGTATTTGTTTCCTTGTTGTATTCTATGTTTGAGACATCACATACATATACTTACATTCTATATTGGTTTTTCCCGGGGGGGTTTTATCCAGGGTCGTGTTGACCAAAAATACTTGTGTCCAAATTCCATGTGTGTTTAGTTGTTTAGATCAGCATTAGGAGCTTGTAAAGATCCTAGAGGAGTGTTATATGTTTTGAGGTTTTGCATGTGCTAACCACCGGTTACTAAAACTGTTGCAAGGGCACCTCAAAAGAGCACTTAACCATCAGTTTGTAGGCAGAAAAGTACAAATCTGTTTGCTGTCCTAAAACAGCAGCAAGGATATGTTTGTTGACTAAACTTAGAGCCCAACAAGAGGTCAAAGACAGACCTGTTGAAGCCCTCATAGGTCCTCAAAAGTCTACATCACTATCCTATTAGTTTTTTCACTTGAAGCAAAGTGTCCATAATTTCTGCCATCTGAGTGGAAATCTGGGTTTCCAGATCGTGCAATTTAGAAGCCTGATTACAACTCGAGGACCTGTTTCAGTGTACATGCTCCTTGTGACTTCGAAGAGTATGCCGTATCTCTAACAATTCACGGTTGTCCATGTCCTCTTGTTCCACTGTCGTCTGCAACAGGAAAGGAATGCTACCCTCTGCTTACTGATAATACACTTATCTTCAACTGTCCTGCTCTAAAGTGACTCTGCAAGCCAACAGCCCTGGAGCAATACAGATCCCAT
Organism: Picea mariana; assembly: GCA_032191745.1. Taxonomy (NCBI): domain Eukaryota; kingdom Viridiplantae; phylum Streptophyta; class Pinopsida; order Pinales; family Pinaceae; genus Picea; species Picea mariana. The sequence continues at coordinate 3,951 of JASDQU010253911.1, forward strand.
ACTCTGCCCTCAACACTTGACTGAGAACGCTGAAAACAAAGATCACTGAAATACCTCCTGGGAGGGGGTTTCCCTGGGAGTTCTTTGATACCATCTAGAAACAAAATCAACAGAAAAACAGCAGGAAACGACTTGCCTCATCACCGGAAATCCAAATATTTTCACCACGAACTAAAGCCATTATCCCTCCACTATCCTGGCGTACAAACGTGGACAGGAGATATGTGATCTGAATTAAAGATTGATGCATGCAACTGCTGAGCTCCCATTGCTTCACAGTGTTGTTTGTATGAAAATGGTAAATGAAGTATGCATAGAGCTGTGGTTTATGTTTTCAATGCTATTCACCATAAGGCTGGCCATGTGACTAATTAATACTGTGCAATACGTCATATCCAATGGAAAGTTTAGGGAATGGGGTAATGTTGTATAGATCCATTCAACATTAAGTACCCTGTTTTTAACCTAGTTCCATGGTTGGCCCAATGATCGGCTTCCTTATTGCATTCACACAAAACATGATAGAATGAATATACATGATGAGAACAAACTTTTCATATGCCTGCTCCGATCCAGGATTGATGCTAGGGAGTGGTCAAAAGGCTTGGAGTTATTTACCATGTGACTGATAACTGTTTTTGAATCACCTATTATTATGAGGGATTGTATACCCAGTTCATTAGCCACTTTGAGCCCATGCCACAATGTGTAAGCTTCTGCCCTGTTATTGGAGGCAATGCCAAGACCCCATGAATAATAAGTTCCTGATGTCCCTCTGGGATCTGAGATGATCTCTTCCACAGTTGTCACCTCAGGAAGGTCTGGACCATGTTATGCATCATGGGTTCTTGTTATTGTCTTTCATATTGTGTTGTTCCTTCCAGGCAGTGTGTGCAATCTGAAGTGCATTTAATAAGGTTGGCCACTGAGGAACAATCACATCTTATATACTAGCTTTTATGGACCAAGAGATCTCTGTCTTCTTTCAGGAAATGTCGACTCGAATGGTCTGATATTTTTCCAAAAGGCTTCCACAGTGGATAGTGGTGCAGGCCCTCCTTGCATTTGGATGCTTTGTGTATTATTAGCTGCGGCCTGTGCTTAAAGCATAGTTGAGTGAAATATGTATATTGCAGCCAGACCCAGGTTATGTCTGGTGGGAGTGAGGCAGATATTAAAAATTTCCTAGGTAAGAAGTTGCTTCTAGACAAAAAATTGTGTTTCCTTAGCTAATGTGCCTTTCATAGGTGTGTGAACAAATATACATGAGATTTCCCTACCTATATGTACCTGCTAGATTTGTCATCTTCCAACCTTTTTTTTCAATCAGCAATCCACCATTCCAATAACAGAGATGAGGAGCAACATGAGAATGGACATGAAGAGAAGATGGTGTTCAGACAATATGAGAACAGAATACATCAGATTATAATGGGAACAGTATAAATCCTCTTCTTTGTTCCCCCTATGTCATTTTCAAAGCATAAATATGTGAACAATTTGTTTTCTTTCTTCCAATTCTACCAAGCATTTTTAATGCATTCATTTTGTCATACAGGTGAGGACTAGTTGTCACCTTCATTATGTCTCTCAAGTGCTTTCTTTATCAAGTTATATTCCTTTCCATAGGGATGTTTTGTTGTCAATGCCTTTGTCATTTCTAAAAATAACTTGTTATCCGCCATTTAACTGCCACAGTTCATATACGTTATAAACACATTGGTTTTTCTAATGTGCGTGCCACAGTTCCTTGCAAATGTAGTTCTGCCTGAATATAAGCTTGCGTGCATCAATTACATACTTTTGAATGCGCGCTGAGTGCTTTGCAACCTACAAGTTTTTATGTAGGCATTATATTTCATCACTTACCAGCCATGTCCCTCAGGCTTCCTTGTTTGAAATCTCCAATTCTTTATATTTCTCCCCGTTAGTGAATAAATAATTTGGTCGAAAGGCCTTTTCTCACAGATGAAGCCATCTTAGACATTCGAAACATATAATGTTGGAAAGTTCAAGTATAACAACATACGATCAGGGCATGAGAATCAATATGCATGAATTGATTCCTTTACTACCTATAAATGGAGTACAAGATGGTTGAGCATTTGGCAGCATTTCTTGAAACTTTTCTCAGTGAAGATCTACCTGCTCTCTCTCCTGTTCTGCTATAAGTACATTTGATAAATAGGTGGTTACAGTGCAATTACTAGGGAGTTGAACTAATTATCAGTGCACATAGCTCATCGATATAATACAATGATGTTATTAATAATTTGAATGAAGAGTCTTTGGGGCTCAAGTTCCTACATCATCTTTCCCTACCGCAAAAGAGTATTTTGGCCCAGAGTATGTGCTTATTGTCAATCTCAGTACTGACAGATTGTAAACATTTTGACCTAAAATACCCTTGATGCACCCTGCCATCTACTAGCTACCTAGGTAACCAATCGCAGCAGTTGCCAGTTTATTGGACCAGGTACTGGATACAGGGCTCTCTATTAGCTTCCTTGCACAAGGTGTATGAATCGACCTTTCAGTGTTGAACAACCATGACCTTGTTAGCTATACCATTGCACCTACTATTGGCCAACAGTCCAAGTTGCTGGGTTTAGGTTCCTTGGAGCTCTAACTCTGGTTTTTCTCCTGGCTTACTCTCAACTGAGGGTTTTCTGGCCTACTCAAGCATAGATATTCTTTAAAATAGTTGAAAGAATTGATGCCTGAGTGATCAAGGCATTCCTTCTCTATGTTTGGCAGCTGTAGGACCTTAAATGCATTGGGTTCTTCAGACTTCCCAGGAGACCTTTCACCTTTCTACCTGTAGCAATCATCAGTTGGTTTTGCTCTGCCCTTCTTCGTTGGCTTCAATCTTGACTATGCACTCAAAGACCTTGTATCAACGGATTCTTTGGATTCCACCTTTGGACTATTGCTAATGTTGCTGCTCCGGATGCAGTTCATTCAATAACATCTTTCTCACTTCACATTGCAAATATTCGTTTTGTGTATATATTGAGTGAATCATTGATTTTAGTTCTATTTGGCAGACAAAGAGGGCATTTATTTTTGCCAAAAAAATCAACATATCTATGTTCATATAACCATTGCCATCACATCTGTCATTATGCATGCCCTTGAAAATAGACTGCAATAGCTGAGTAAAAAGATAATTTGGTGGCACATGTGCTAAATGTGAAGCAGCCCCCATTTATAGCCTACAAATTCCATCCTGCTTGAAGTTGGGATGTTTCTCTAATAATATAGGCAAGGTGTGTGGAATTGAAAGAGCTTGGTTGGGATGTTTCTCTAGTAACATAGGCAAAGTGTGTGGAATTGAAAGAGCTTGGCTGATTGTGGTACATTTTAATCTTGTTCAAATCTAGCCTACTTGCCCAAATTCATTCAAAAAGCTTAATCGTGCAGATTTACTGTTGGGTTGGTGTTACTTTTCCATGGAGTGAATGCAAATAAGCACTGCAGCTGGTGCCATTATTTAGATTGCGTGCCGACATCCAGGTGGTCTTGTAATGATGGAGTGATTGCTTGCCAGGTACTAAGGCCATATGCATTTGTATCCTTTATATTGTGCTGAGATATTCAAATTCACAATAGGAATTCGGAAGGTCTCTTTTCAACTGCAAATTACACTTAGTTTCTTGATTATAATATGCAGTAAATAATGTTTTACTAATCAACTGTGAATGTGATGCCTCACAGGAAACTCAAAGTGACACCGAGTTCACACTGATTTGTCAAAATGGTGGCAAGAGCAAGATTTATCCATTCCAAAATATATCTGAAGCCAAGAAAAGGCAGCTTTGTCTTCAACAATGCTCTTAATTTTGAAGAAAAAATGCTCTTAATTTCATATGTACATGCACAGTCTATACGTAGTAGAAAATATTGAAGGGTTCGCTTCAAGTAATATTTCCATTCGACTACATTCTTTAGAGGTTGTAAATTAATCACTCAGAACAAGTCATTGCTCTACTGTAAGATTATTGCTATTCTTTATTAATAAGTGTCTAAGATCTTGATATTGAATTGGCTAAGATTTTTCTTCCTTCTGTGTTGTTGTGTTCTGTAATGTTTCTCTTCCATTCACTATATCTAGCTTACAAAGTGTGTCCAAGGGTGTAGGCAAATTGGCAAGTTCGGTTTGGTCCCTGAGCTATGTTACAAGGTGGAAACCTAAGGGAGCAAGGTGGATGCATCCCCACAAAGGGGTCCCAAATATCAAAGCTGGTGCTGGCTAGTGCCTTGAGCTAGAAAGTTGCCTTTACCCTTGTGTTAACAAAGCTTCTGTAGAGGATTCTGGAATTATCTTTTTAAGATTGGTATATCAGCTAAGGTTAATGGATAAAAGTGATGAGGGGTGAGCCGGGTTGGTGAAAGCAGGGAGTTGCTATTGCCACCACCAGGATTTGCATCCTCAAACACCTGACATGTTTGTGCCTCGTGGGTTGGGGTGTTCCCGCGCCGTCATAGCCATTAAGTCAGGCCAGGTGGTCTCACTCCCATATAAAAAATGCATGGAAGCACCAATGCTCTTGATAGGTCGTTAGTGCTTATCACATAAAGGTTATTCAAGTTTCCATGTTGATGGGTAAAAATTTGACCAAGGATGGCGTGAAAATAGAGATGAGATGGACATATAAAGCTTTGTGAATGCATAGAAACCCGCATTGGATTCTCCTGCATAGGACTTTTAAGGATAAACAAAGTAGTACTAAGCTCTGCGCTTATAAATCGGTAACAGCTATGCCAGTCTTTATCTGAAAATTGTGGAAGGCTTTTGCTGATGTAGCTTACAGAACTTTGTGCAAAAAAGTGCCACTTCTTTCTATGCCAAATGGTTTACATGCCACGTCAAACTGTTGACCTCTGGCAGTTGCCTGCTATTTGACAGTGTCAATAGGTAATGAAACGGTGTTATTCACAACATAATAGATTAGGTTTCAAAAAATAGAAGCTATAGGTTATCACTCCTACGAAGATATTAACATAAAATATGTATTTGTAGCATGTCAAAATAGTTCATATTAAAACATCAAACCATTCGTCACATGAACTCTTGATAGCATGTGTAATAAATTTGAAGCTATTGCCTAAATCTCTCTAAATCTACCACTATCTAAATGAAGCAGCTATTGCTGACCTTTAGATAAGCAGCTATACCTAATGAGCATGTAGTTATGTTTGAACCCTGAATGAGCATGTAATTATGTTTGAACCCTGAGTCCTGCAGTGCAAAATTAAAATCAAAGTTCAGATTATGGCCTATTTTTGAGAGGTGCATAAAAACACTACATCCAACACACCTTCAATAATTAGGAGCAAATATATAATCAATATATCAGTGCTATCTACTTGTATAATTTATCTATCAATGTTGCCTTCCTTAACTAATTAAGTAGAGACCTAGAGACCTTGCAAGAAATGTTATATGATGGTGATGTCACAAGGCAATTGAGATCCACGAGTTTAATTATTGTGTGAACTTTGAAACATTTTTTTCTTTTTATTTTTGGCAGGCAATTGCAAATTCTTTATTAAAATAAAAACCACGTCAGTTAGGAACACTCTTAAAAAGGAAAAAGGTGGATCAAAGTGTTAAAAATATTACTTCATTGCCTAGTGTCTTTCAACATTTATAAATAAATAATATATTTGAAAAAGAAATTACAAAACATATCGACAAAGATACATCACCAAACAACATAAACAAAACCATATAGAACACTATTAAAAAGGTGGATCTTAGTGTGTAAAAATATTACTCTGCTTAGTGACTTCCAACATTTATAAATAATATATCTAGAGAAGAAATTACAAAACATATTTACAAAGATATATCATCAAACAACATAAACATAAACATAACCATATAATTGAACATCAACATTTGATTGTGGTGGGAAGTGTTTCCCAGTTGCAAAATTCTTATTTCTTTGTATTTATTTAGTACGAGCAAGGTTTATGAGATTATTTGATGGTAGTGGAACAAGATAGATTGGCAGCAAAGGGCTATCTGATGGAACACATAATGTCTTGAAAGCTCAATTAACCTTATTAAATGCTAGATTTTGAATGTGAAAGGAAAGTGTTCCATATGATGCTATGTAATAATATTTACTCTCTTAAATACCTGTGCTTGAGTTTTGTTTTAAACATAATTTGCCGTTATTTAAATGGAATAACATACAACATAATCATAACTTTTTTATATATGCCAAATAGTAGATTTTTTGATTTTAAACAATATTTTTTTAGGATGTTTTCAAATAAGAAATCATAATACGTTCACTTTAGAATTTAACATTTAAATAGAAACATGACAAAACATAGAGGAAAGTACTTCTTTGATTTGAATTTGATCAATAGTAGTGTAGTCTAGTTAGTAGTAGGAAGTTGATTCCAAAGTCTTCTTTCACCACTTGTTCAAAATGGAACAAAATTATCCTCCCAAACAATTAGGAGTTTAGTCATTTTTCTAGCTCTAAGAAACCTTTCGGTTTCTTGGTCCTTTGTGCTTGTGATTCCAAAAATAACAAAATGGAATATGTTCCAAGAAAATTGTCCCAAGAAATATTTATTTCAAAAATGATCCAATCTCTCAACAAGCTCCAACCTTTCAACCTTTTTTTTCTCCAACAACACAACCTCTTCCTCTCTATTTATCAAGTTTTCATATACACTCACCAAGTCTCCTCAACCACCCTCGTTGATAGCCATAAAATTTTCATTCTAGATTTTTGGGAAAAAGTTAATTAAAATAAAATGCTAAATGAATTACATGAAATAACAATAAAATATAATGTAAAGTCTTTCTTCTCATGTCCGTTTATAAATGCAATTTGACAATTTTTACCAAAATTTATGACAACCCACCACACTCATTTAATTCATGATACCATTGAGCAATCAAATTAATGAAATTATATAATGTTATTAGATGTTCATGTATGTAATATAATTTTCATAATCATTAATTAAATAGTTAATAACCTAGTTTAATAATTAATATATCAAATAATTGTATTAGTGTACATGTGTTATGTAGTATGCATAGCTAGCGTATATGTAGCTTAAACATGTACAAGTGATGAACAATCACTGTCTTTGATGCATAGTTCCTATTTGTTCACAACAAAGCTATAGGATGGTAAATAAAATATATGCAACATTCAATGATATTAATTAGCAAATTGCAATAATTTATCAATCATTGGTCATCACACAAAAATATCAAAAGTGAATCAAAACAAGTGTTTTAAACATGGTAGGAACCAAGTAAGGAACCAAGAGTGACACATTTAATCATCAAGTTCTGAACTAACTTTGAATTATCCATCCTCCCTACTCTACTTTCATCTTACAAATCATATTATTTTCTCTGTTGGATTGCGTTGGAGCGTCAACTACATTGATCTAACTTCTCCAACAGGAAATTGACAATGACCATCACATGTCTAGGGGAGTGTGGCTTAACACAACCCTCTCACGTCTTTAGGTTTCAAAGGATAAACAATGGATAATACTTCCACCCCTTTTGATAAAACTAGGGTCAACATGATACTTGGTGGGCAATACTTCCACCCTTCCTGATAAAACTAAGGTCAACAACCTATATTGAGCTATATTGTACATCTACTATTGTTAGAATCATGTCATTGAACAACCACTTTGGGCAAGTTGCGTGTCCTGTCAAAACGACACTTACCATAGATCATAGCAATATTTGAAATCATAAATTAAATCATAGATAAAAATTATGGGATACACTATCTTCTTGATGTCTTCAACATCTTGGTTACTTTAACATTACAATCATTTGACTAGTAGATAGTTTGTCAACTTGTAGGTTGGCTCAACAATAATTCATATCCATGTATACACGTCACAAATTTCATATGAGAATCCATATTCTATTGATGTTCAATTAAGAAATGTGTGTTTATTTACACCATGCCTCATGTCCGTTATACATGCAGAACATATTTTGAACTGATATCCACATACTGAAATTCCACATTTAAATTTACATGTTTAAACAAATCACACAACTATCATTATCATGAACATATAACAATAAAAATAATATCACGCAACACACAAATAATTTCAGATGTACACATCTCAAATGTTTAGTCTAATTGAACCTAAATAGATACTAGCAATGAATTACTAAGATGAGTAAAACAAAATTTCTCACTACTTAAAGCCAAAGTATGGGGCATTACATATGCCTATCCTTTAGAAAACTTTGTCCTAAAGTTATTGATATTAACAATATAAGGAAAATCATGATACAATTTCTTTGTGTTTTCCTTGATAATAAACCTTGTGCTATATAGGTTGCACTAGACTTTCAGTTGATTTAAAAAATGTTGAGAGTATTAATATATTGATTGCAATTACCCCTATTTAGTAGGCACCTTATTGTGTCTTAACTCCATTTTATTACCACTTGTAATTTGGTTAATGCAAAGACACTTTTTCTTACATATTTACTCTTCCTAAGTTCCATATAAGACCCCTATATTTAAAGTACAACTTACTAGTTTAACTTCCAATTAGAACCTTAATTCATCATGGTTGTCTAGTTAAGTGAATCTTATATTGAGTTACGTATAAGTTTCATTAAGTTACACATACAATCTCACCTGGGATATCTTGATAATTATAAATGATCATCATTGACTTTGATTATCACTCTAGCTTGGCAATACATGCATCCTCACTCATGAGGTTGACCCACAAAATTTTTCAATGCTTAGGAACAACAACTAAGATATTGCTAATTAATTGTCATGTGATGTTGTCACTTCATGGTTTGTTTGGTCATTTTCGTCAATTTCACTCTCCTCTTAAGCCATAAAAGTTAGATTTGACCAAAGAAATGTCGTAGCTAGGCTCCTCTTTGTCGTTTCTAAGGCATGGCATGCTTTCTATGAACACAAATATTACAAAACACGCCTATGCTTGAATATATTGGGTATGTGTTATATTCTTTGCATGTGTTTGTGTGGGCGCGTCAGATATGACAACTGCGTCTGACGATCCCTTGTACTAGTGCCCTGTTTGTGCTGTGTGCGTCGAGCGCTTTCCTAGGGGGGTCCCAGGGGGGGGGCAGGTATGCCCCCCTTGGTTACGCGTAGCGTTCGGGGCAACGCCTCAATTTTTTTTTTTGGGCGGTTTTTGCTATTTTTAGCGGATTTTGCTATTTTTAGCGATTTACTAAAAATAATCCCGGTTTTAGGGATTAGGGTTTTGGTATCTACGGAATACCTAAAAACATTGTATATATTGTATAGTGAATGGTGAAATTCGACATAATGAATATAAGAAAAGTTTTCCCGGTTGAGGGTTTTCGGTATAAAATCTTTGTGTATTATGTGTATGAGCCATTGATTAAATTCTGTTTTTCTTAAGAATCTATATGCATTGCTTTACTTCACAGGTTTAAAACTTACATGTGGTATCAGAGCTCGTTTTTGGCTTCAGAGGGAAGCTTTTGTTGTTGAGGGTTTGGCTCGGTCTTGATAGATCAAGTTTATCTTGGGTCTGTGATAAACCTGGGTTTAGTGGGAGATTTTGCAGTGGAGATTCGAGTATAGAAAGAGGAATGGAGAGCTCATCTAGAATCGAGATAGAGAAGTTCAACGATAAAAGCTTTGAGCTATGGAAGCTCAAGATGGAGGACCTTCTTGTAGACAAAGAACAATGGATCGCTGTGGATCCTGGTACACAGGCTACTGGTACACCGTCTACTAGCACACAGGCTACTGTTACACAACCTAGTAGTACACAAACTACTAGTACACCAACTACTGGTATGTCGAAGGAAGATTGGGAGAAGTTGGACAAAAGAGCAAGGAGTACTATTCAACTCTGCCTGGCAGATTCGCTGTTATTGAATGTCTCTGGAGAATCTACAACCAAGGAACTATGGGATAAGTTGGGGAATTTGTATCAATCAAAGTCCCTGGTAAACAAGTTGTTTCTTCAAAAGAAGCTGTATCATCTTAGGATGGAAGATGGAGATTCTGTGACAGAACATCTAAATGCCTTTAATACTTTGGTAAGTCAACTTGGCTTTGTTAATATTATGATTGCAGAAGAAGATAAGTGTATTACTTTCTTATGTTCTTTGCCGGACTCTTGGGATAATATGGTTATAGCAATAAGTAGTACCACTCAATCTACATTGAAGTATGATGATGTAGTTGCATCCTTGTTATTTGAAGAGATGAGGCGAAAAAGCATGGATAGTCATAGCAAAAATGATTTGTTTGTAAGAGGTCGTACCCAAGATAGAAACCCTGGTAAGCCTTTGGGGTGGAGATCTAAATCTACAGGTAGATCTAAGTCTCCAGGAAAATCTTTGAGGAAATGCTGGAAGTGTGGTAAAACAGAGCATTATAAGAAAGATTGCAAGTCTAAGAAGGTTGAAAAACCAAAGGGATTTGATAGTACCTCTTCCATAGAGGCAGAAACCTCCACTGAAGAAGGAGGTGATGTTTACCTGGCATCTACAAGTACACATGCAGATCGTGATGTATGGTTGATCGAATCAGGTGCGTCATACCATATGACTCCTCACAGGGAGTGGTTCTCTGAATATGAAAAATATGATGGTGGTGATGTATTTCTAGGAGATGACTCGACAACAAAAATCTTGGGACGTGGAAGGGTTAAGTTGTTGCTAAAAGATGGAAGGATTAGAACACTTCCTAGGGTTCTGCACATTCCAAAACTAGCCAGGAGCCTAATATCTGTAAGCAAGATGGATGATGTAGGAGTGGATACTGTATTTGGAAAGAACACTTGCAAGATGGTACGAGGAGAAATGGTGTTGATGAGGGGAGTTCGGTGTGGAACTCTATACAAGTTGCTGGGAAACACTCATACTAATGGGTGTAACAGTTCTATTGTCCCTGAACAAAGAAATAAAGAAGACAAGACCAATATTGTCCTTGGAAAGAAGACCATGCTGTGGCATCAAAGACTGGGACATATTGGAGAAAAGGGCCTTCTAACACTACATGGTAAAGGTATGGTTGAAGGTATGTCTAATTGCACTCTATATTTTGATTTCTGTGAACATTACATATATGGTAAACATAATTGATTAAGATTCCTATCTAGTGCTACAAGAGCAAAGGGGATCTTAGAGTTGATACACAGTGATGTGTTTGGACCTGTTCTTGTTCCATCATTAGGTAAATTTGTGTATTATGTTTCATTCATAGATGATTTTTCAAGGAACACATGGATTTATTTTCTTAGAAATAAATCTGAGATATTTGATAAATTTAAAGAATTTAAGGCTCTGGTAGAAAATCATACAGAGAAGAAAATAAAGGTATTGAGCACAAATAATGGTGGAGAATTCTGTGGAAATGAATGCGAAGAATTCTGTAAGAAGTGTGGTATAGTAAGGAAAAAGACTACTCCATACACTCCTCAGTAGAATGGAGTTGCAGAAAGGATGAACAAGACACTAATGGAAACAGCAAGGAGCGTGCTCAGCGGTGCCAGGTTAGGACAAGAATTCTAGGCAGAGGCAGTGGGTACAACATGTTACCTGGTCAATCGATCACCTTCATCAGCGTTGGATGATAAAACTCCACACGAGGTATGGTCTGGAAAGAAACCCTCTCTTCAACATCTTAGAGTGTTTGGTTGTGATGCTTATGTACATGTTCCAAAGGAAAATAGAAGTAAGCTGGATAAAAAGGCTGAAAAGTGTATCTTTATTGGTTATAAAGATGGTGTGAAAGGTTATAAGCTTTGGAACCCAGAAACCAAGAAAACTGTTTACAACCGAGATGTTGTTTTCAGAGAGGTAAAATATGTGTCCAAACAAGAATACCTACCAACGCAAGACAAACCTGAGAAAATAGAACTTGAGTTGGATGATGCAAAATCTGAATCATCTGAAGAAGAGGAAGCATAAGAAGAAGAAGAAGAAGAACCTCATACCCCAGTATTGAGAAGATCAGTGAGAGATAGAAGGCAACCAGAAAGGTACAGTCCACCTAATTTTCGTTCCAATTTTGCTTTATCTATTACTGATGATGATCCAAGAACTGTCAGGGAAGTAGTGAATTCAGAGGATAGTAAACTCTGGAAGAAGGCCATGGTTGAAGAAATGGATGC
>JASDQU010253912.1:0-16115 GCA_032191745.1 Picea mariana
AGTGAATTTTAAATTTTAAAGTGGCATATCACGTAAATATTTAAAATTCACTTCAAAATGTTGACAAGGCGGTGAGTTGTCCTCCACTCATTCTTTGCTAGCGATGCTCCTACATCAGATTCATTCGGGTGTGTTCCCATGCTATGGATGTAAACTGTAATATGAGATTATACGTGACCCAATAGAGTTGTGGAATACAAAATTGTTAACTTGGGAGAGAGAGAGATGGAAGGTTGTAGAGGAGAATAGAGGATAAGATGGATAGTTTTATCCCTAAACTTGACCCTTGACTACAGGATAGTCAAGCTCGGGCACCTCAGTTGTTGCAATATTTGGGTTTGATAAGTAGTTTGAGAGGGTTAAGCAGGTTGAATGGTTGGTATATAAATTCAAGCTTAAATCCAACTAGATGGGAAACATTTCATAGGTCATAGGTAGGCTAATAAATAGTCAGACAATTGAATGATAACATGATAGGGAGGAAGATGACACATTCATGAATAAATATGGCTCACAATCTATTTGTCCTTACACATTCATGGAGAAGATATTCAGATCAAAATGTCATTCTGATATGAATCATAATATATGAAAGCAAATCACAATTTTGCAGGAAATAAACAACAGAATATATGTTGCCATTATATCTGAAAATGTGTAATGATTAATGCATTGCAAGAACCATTTTTGAAAAAAGAGAACAAGAAGAAAACTGATATGGAAAATAAACACAGGTAAATTGTTCATTAACTTGATGCTCTGAGCATGATAATGCATAAATTAAATTAAAAATAGAGAGTACATTTTACATGAAAAGCCAAGATTCTCTCAGCTCCTTCAACTCTCAAATTACCCTCAAGTTCTTCCAAAAAAAACCCCCCTCAGACCTCTTTCAAAGAAAAATCCCCCCATATCATTTATAAACATTATAATAAATGGGCTATTACTAGTTTTTAGAAATGAAATATATCATCAAACCAATCTCGAACTAATTGGAGGGAATCTAGGGATGGTTCATTTATTGTTGATTCTTGCCTTGAAATTCTCTTCCATAAAATCCTCCAATGCCTATTTTTGAAGGTAAAAGAATCCATTAAATTTGGACTTGACTTAACACCTGGAAATTTAGATAATTTGGTCAATTGTTTCCTTGAATATGTTGTATAGATACCATTAAACATGGAAAGGATCCTTCAAATGTTGCCACATATTTACTCGATTCTTTGAATGTTGATCCAATGCCTAAAAATTTAGATGACAATCTTCCTTGACTATTGATATCAATGCCTTGAAATTCTCTGACTGTCATGTGCTCTTCCATCTGCTAGAAATGAAGATCTACTAGATTTAATACCTGGAATATGGGTCTATTATGTTGATATTTTTCCTTCAAAATATGGAACTGAATGCTAGTTGGATTCCTATCCATATGAAATGGTAAAAGTTTTACTCATGTTTCCACCAATACCAACCCTACCAATATGATTTCGAGCAAGACTTAGAGAAATCTCCTTAGGAACTATCCTCTACACCTCAACTGTTTTATCATTAAGATCATGGAAGGCTGTTTTTGAAAAACTTTGTCAACTATGGAGATGATGCACATCTGGGAATTTTAGAATGTAGAGATAAAGGACCACCACTAAAACATCCATTGAATGCAATTATGAGGTTGCAAAAATAATAGCCTTGGGATCCTCAATTAAACCTCTATCCTTTGAAGATGTCCTAAAGAATCCATCCTAAAACTTGGCTTCAATTCTTCTCATTACATTTCTGAAGTTAGTTCTTCTTTTCACTGCTAAAGTCTTGACATCCCTGTGTGACATTATGTCACCTCTCAATCCATCAAAATTCAACTTTGCACATACTTTGGAGATTTTAACACTAATACTATAAAAATGTTCAATGCGAATGAAGATCAATCCTTTGGCTCATGATTTCAAATTCTAGATTTAACTCAATCAACCAAATCTATCCAAGGTTTTTCGGCATGGCATGGCCTTTGTTATTCTACTAAACAAAAAATGTAGAAACAAAGTTTCTCTATGTCTACCAATTGTATCAATTTCATAATGCAAGAGATATTTTCCTTGTCCTTCAATACATTTTCTGTAACTATCATTAGTGGTGAGCTTTAGGAACTGCCCATATATAATTTTCTATCAAGTGAAAATGATAGCTAAATCAATTTGTTCATAAGAACAGGCCTTTGAAGAGTAACCTTGCTACCTATGATTCCATCTTTCCAATACATCCACTGCACAATTATCATAAAGTATGAAAGTATATTGAATAGATTCATAGGGTTCAACATTATGATTTTCCAATATCAAACACTTTGTGGTAATAATTGCTCTGACGCTCTCCATTCACACTTGAATGTATTTGATAACCTTGGTATGACATCTAGGTGATCAATGGATATTTGGGAACCTTTTACAATGTTTGTTGGTGATCAAAGGAGCTAACATGAGATTACCTTTGGCATTTGGCACACATTATTATAACCATCTGTAGAAGACTTTACAACAAAACCACTTATCTACATAGGAGATGGCACCTCAATGTTAGCATCTTCTCTTATTTCATTCTCTATTACACTGACAATGCTCGTAAGCTCCAAAGTTTCCTCATCTCCACATTCCTCTATAATTATGTTACGACTGCCAAACCCTAGAACATCCTTACTCAACCTTTCATATGTTTGAAATCGAATCCACGTACTCTTTCTACTCTAACTTCCTCTAGAGGTGATGTCACTAGTTCTTGGAATTTTCTCGTATGATATCTTGGCGCTCTCTGTCTCAACATTCCTCAATACTTGGACATGCATTTAGATGCATGTATTCGAGCTCGGTCTCTGGTACTTGGATGCAGAGAAAATTGTCTAGAATGCTAGCCCAAACACTTGTGTTATCTCAGTGTTTAACATTTGGATGGGTTCTTTGTTTTGTGCAGTGGGTAATGTCCCACATGCACATGACAAACCCATTTTACTACTTCTATATGCACCACTATATGCAATTTTACACAACGTGTAGTGCACAAAGACTCATGGGATTACCTTGGATTCTCACTTTAGTGTTTGACTACAACTCTTATGTGATAATTGTAGTGTTTGGTTGTTAATTTGGAAATTAGGTTTGGGTAAAATCACGAATGTGGGTGTCTATTTTGCTTGTTTTTTGAGAAAAAAAATTATATTTTCACAAATTCTTCAACTTCCAGTAAACAAAAATATTTTTTTATTTAGAATTTCACTTTACAGTAAAAAAACAACTTGTCAAGAATTTTGTTAGCTTTCTATTGACTATTTTTCAATTTTTTTTTATTGAGATATGATATGTCAACTTATCAATTATTTGATAGTATGTTCCTTAAAAATGAAGGGAATGACAATGAGTTATGTTTTTCCCCAACAATGTATCAATTATTAAACCTACATGAATATGAATTATATCAACTGAAAGTATATTCATTTCTACAAATGTCGCTATCAGTTCTGAAACTAAATTCTTTGTATTTATAAGAGTCTGCTACCTCCAAAGTTGAAGTCACCAGGAGAGAATTGGGAGCTTTTAGTAAACTATCCCAGTTGCAGATTTTCATCCGAAAGGTTATTTTTAACAGAAGTCGTTAAAAATAAACGGACTTCCAATCTTTCGGCCGAAAAGTAATATTTTTGGCCGAAACGTTTATGTCAAAATTCTATTGTCCAAAAAGATACGAAGAGACACATCATTTGGCGTATCGATTGGCCTATCATTTGGTGTGAAATAATATAAATATACTTTTCACTGAACTTGTTTAGCACAATTCATTCCCTTAGTTTGTATTTTCGATTATGTGGAACCACTAAAGAGAAGTTTGGAGCAACTTTTTCGTTGTTTGAAACAAGGTTTTTGTTGTTTTTATTCGAGCAACAATTTATATATTGAAGGCTTTCTTGAACATTGTTTTCAAGGTGGAGGCTTTCTTGAACATTATTTTCAAGGTGAATGCTTTCATAAGCAACTCCTTACTATATCTTTTGAATAATTTTTGTCACAATGAAGTTTTTCTGAAACAAAATGTTTCGAAGTCAAAAGTTTTTTTTAATTTTCTTTAAAATCTACTTTTTATGCAAAATTTCTTTTAAAATCATTTTGGTTTATTAAGTAATGTTTTACAATATGATTATAAAATCCATTTTTTTTATTTCTTTTAAAAAACGTTTTTTTGAGTTATAATATTTGAGGTTTGAAATTTTATTTTGTGTTATAAAATGTTCAATTTTTTAAAAACCTTTATAGATTGAATAATCATGGTCAACAAAATTTTTTGCAAGAGAAAATATGATTTCACTCGAGATGAAACTTTTCATAACGAACAAGCGAAAGACCGTTATTGGAGAAAGAAACGAGAACGTGAAAATATTGAAGGAATAAATAATAATGATGTAAATAGATATTTGCATCTTGATTCTCAACAATAAGAAGTCCAACCAGGTATGCATCCATATTGTCTAGATTAAGTTTAGAATTCAAATTTAAATTATTTTTTAATATAATTGATTGTCATTTGAATTTAATATTTTTCAAAAAAATAAATAAATTTGCCTCATAACATCGATGAAGTCGTTGAAACCGAAATTGAAGCAGAATTCAAATCACCTACAGGTATGTACATAAATTTAGATAATGCAAGATTCAAACACTTGTAGAGTTTAATTAATTTATGATCTGGTTTAGTTTTTTAATATTTAAGTTAATTTGAAATATGCAAGAGATATCAACATTGATGATGAAATGTTGAAAAATGTCGATACTTACAAATTTGAGGAGAAAAAACGTGACTGTATTATAAGATATCGTGTTAAGAATATGTATAATACTTTTTTCAAAGATGAATCCATAACAACATAAGCTCAACTTTTGAGAGGTCTAAAAAGGTCAAAAAAATTAAAAGAAGTTACATCATTATTGGGTATTCAAAAGTCAACAAAAGATATAAAGGTGAAACAAAATGTCTTTGAGAATATAACTAGCGCATTAAAATCTTTTAGAAAATCTTGAAAAAAAGATGTTAGTGTTGCACGTAGAGTAATACAAACACTGATTGGTCCATCTAGCAATATAAAAGATCATTTGACACAACACATGTCAAAAGCAATGGGAACCTCAAGAAAAACAATGTGCAAACATAGACAAATCCAATTGCAAATATATGCAAATGACGAACTTACTTGTTGGACAATTATTTCTAGACAACCCTACAAAGATAGACTTGCAGAAAATGTTAAAGAATTGGCTTGCAATTATTGGTTGAAAACATCTCGTGTCTAAACACATACAAGGGATGTGTTGTGATGAATAATAGGACGAGGCGAATATGAAGGACATGAAAAACATATATTTCCAATGACACAAACAGAATTGTTCAACAAGTTCAAAGAAAAGCACAAAGAAGTTAAAATGTCCATCAATACATTTGTGCAACAAAAACCATGGTTTGTTAGACCCATCACTGTTCGTGACACTTGTTGTTTTCATTATCATGTGGAATTTGAGTTATATTATGACACTTTTCTTGATTTTGGTAAAAATTTCTAGGCAAGTTCACCTCCTTCCACAATCCATGGTTTTATATCCCAAATTCTATGTGAAAGAGAAGGTGATGAATTATTTAACCAAAGAAAATGTGTTGGTGGAAAAAAATGTGATCGTTGTGGAAATATAATTTTATTTCACTCCAAGTATCCTATTGATATGAATGATCAATATTTGTCTAATATAACAGTCAATTGGAAGAGATATGAATATATCAGTAACGCTACTACAAGTTCTTCAAAGGTTGTTTCCAAAGGGATTGATTTGAAAGTGGATAAAATCTGTGTGATAGATTTTTTGAAGAAGTTTGAGAAATAAATGTATAAATACACCAAGCATTCACATAGATCTTGATGGAAAGACCTACAATTCAAACAATCTTGTGAAGTGTTTCTACCAGGGACAATTTTATCTGTAGTTGATTTTGCAAAGAATTACACATCTGTTGCACAAAAAGAAACACAAAGTGAATATTATCATTCTAATCAAGTCTCTATATATGTATACATTCTACATAGACATGCTCAACAAAGTGTTGATAACAAAGAAATCATCGATGATAATCAACATGTTATTAAAGAATATCACTTTTATATAAGTGATGAATGAACACACGATACACATTATGTGTACAACATTTCTTTGATAAATTTTATGATTCATTGAAAAATCGTGGGATCAGATTCAATCGACATTGGATATGGTCAGATGGATGTGTGGATCAATTCAAATCTTCACGATCATTCTATTGGCTCTGTCGTCTTCACAAGAAATCAAATATTACACATTGTTGGAATTTCTTTGAGACTGGTGTTAGGCACAGGCCTATTTTGAGTAGGAAGGATATTTTGAGCGCATGCCTAATTTTGGAAAAGAACAATTGGCAGGAAAATAAACACGCATGAGGAAAAGCAACATTCATGAGGAAAAACAACATGAAAGAGGAGAAGCATGCAAGGCAAGAAGGAAGACAAGCCTAACCATGTTAGGGTTAAGGTTCTGACAAAGATTGTAACATCTATAAGCATGTAAAATAGTATAAATAAGAACCTAGGAGGTCTAGGTTAAGGGTGCAATAGTTGTAAGTTAGATGTTGAAGAAGTTCAGTGAGCTGATATTGGTTATTATGATTGTAATAAGATGATGGAAGAGTCAAGTAATTCATATTTTGAGGGTTGGGTCATAGGATGAGGAGCCTGGTGTGATCTAGTTCGCCTCATATAGGTTCCTTAACCTCATTATGATTGTATGATTGAAGATGTAATGCGCGCAATGCCATATTTTGCAGTATAATAAATAAAAGAGTAGAGAAGCCAAATCTTTTTGAACGTAGCCCAAGAGGGGGTGAACCACAGTAAAACTTGTGTTCTATGTGATGTTTTTTGCATGTTTAATTTCTATCAATGATTAGTTTATGAATGAATGGTTAAGCTAGATGTATTAGAATGCATGCATGGACCTAAAGCTAAATGAATCCTAGAAATAATTGAATGAATAACAATATTAATGGATAAAGAAGATAGAATACACTCCTAGATCCCCACTCATTCCTAGACTGCAAGCACTTGAGAATTACAGTCACCCATAAAGATATCTTGGGTGAGACTACATAGTGCACTCTATGTGATGTGATTCCTTTTGGGTTACGAAGAGGGCTGATAGTTTTAGAGGGTGTTTTTGGAAACTTGTTTAGATCCGAACCTAGGTCAGCCCAAGAAGAGAAATATAAACAAATAAACAACAATTTTTTTTTTCGACTGGAGCTGCATAGGATTGAGTGTACATGATCCGTGGAAGAATCATGTGGAGAATGAAAGTATAGAAGGGAATGTTCAGGCCATGGAATCCAACGAAGGAAACATGAGTCAAACATGTACAGTAATCAGAGGAAAAGAAACATCACCTTGAGGAAGAAGTAATTTGTGATCATTGTTGATCATGATAGGATCAACAATGATCCTCTGTTCATAAAGCTTAGGAGAGATAGTAGGGAGATTCTACAAAGAATACACACATAGAATCAGAGCATGCAATGTTAAGGTCTTTGGAAATGATGAAGGAAAGCTTAGAAGGAAGAATACATTGTAGAAGTGATATCAGGATTGAAATCCCCATAGCAAAAATCCAAAAGAATCAAGAAAGAATCATGTTCGGTGATAAATTTCTCAGAAAAATCTTGGATACTCAGATCATGCAGAAGCTAGAGCCTACACAGAAGAATCCCTTGTGAAGGATCATGGAAATCTAATCATCCATTCAAATTTCAAGAGTAATTGCAACCATCAGATCAGTTAGAACCATTGATCAAAGCCAAGTGGAAGGATAACATAATTTTTAGGACATCAGAACTTCTCCACTTCAGCGAACATTGAATATAAGACAGAGGCACTAACTTGTAGAGTCATGAAGTCACGAAATCCCGCCAGTCGTTAGATCAAGGAGGGACTTCGGATGAATTCTTGACCATCCGATCGAGTTTAGTGGAAGGACATGGTAAGACACAATATCCTAGAGTCTCGGATTAAACTAACTCATGCAAAATGTTGATCTAAGATCTCCTCGGGACAAATACGAGTTGTTGGATCAGGTGATCAACTCTGACATTGACCTACTCCGACAAAAAAGAGTCTGAAACAATTAAGTTCACCCGAAATATGGAGCCCCAAATTCCCGAAGTGAATGAGGGCCATTAAATTTGGGCAATACATGGTGACCATTAGATGAGGATAGGCGAGTCCAATGGTGGTCAACTTCGGCAGTGACCACTTCGGAAAAAAATGAATATGAAACATGTGAATTTACTCAAAGGATAGAGCCCCAAAGTACCTAAGTGAATGAGGGATGTTGGATAAAGAATTAAGGTGAAAACTAGATCATTTGATATAGAGTAATGATCCAAAGGAGAAAGACATATGACACTTTAGGAGATTCACTTCATCAATACCACATCAACAAGGACACATGGCCCAATCATATGGTGACAAGTGTCAAGGTCTAGTTGGCACTTTAGGTATATGAAAGTCATGAATATAGGTGACATGTGGAAGCCACTCAATCAGTGCCACATCAACAATGATGTCACAAACCACGTCACTCTAGGATTACTAACTTTAGGGATATCCAAGCCTCTGTTATTAACTAATCATCGAAGGCTGGAATCACAAAGTAATGTTAATCGTTGATATAATTTGAGAGAATTCTCTACTGTTGATCAAACATAGTGCAAGAATAGAGTAAGCATGAGGTGTTAATTAACAACAAGTAGTCATCAGTACTCTATGACCTATTTGGTAGGTAAAAACTTCAGAGGAATTGAACTACTTCAAAGTTCGAGTTACCCAGAGTCCTGGAGTGTCGGAGCCCGAAAATAAGATCTGACCATTCGTCGAGGAGGAAGATCCATGGTCAAGATCCTAAAGCACAAAGTAACATGCATGAATATTAACCTAGTAGAGGCAACACACTTTTTATCTGAACCATTGAATGGTGTAGCTACATAGAAAACATCTAAATTATACACACTTTGGTGATATTTAGTCTGGCAGAATTGGAAAGTTATAAAAGAATAAAACTCCAGAAGCTATGAAGTACCAGAACAAATGATAGCCATCCATATCACAATTGAATCCCAACCATTGGATAAGGATAAGAAAATTGTGAGAAATGAGTCCTTTAAAATAATGATCGGACCATTGATCTGAAATCGTCATCAATGATGAGGATTAAAAACCATGAATTGAAGTTGCTCGAGATGTAACAATCTGGAAGATATCGCTTTGGCGATAACAATAATTTGGTGAAGAGAAGAAAATTTCCATAGTGTCGAAGCCCGAAGAACATGGTCCCGACACTGGACATATGGGGTCTAAAAATAAAAAGGGGAAGAATTATGAAGCATGAAAGACGTGTTTCCAGTGACAATCATATAGTAATATAGGGAGATTAAAGAGGAAGAAAAAATGAAGAATAAACCTAAGTTTACGAGCCCACTGTCATTTAAACATTGGGTTGAAGGAAGCACCTCATACAAAATTCATTTATGTAAACAACTTGAGGTCTGTACAGTAATTCAACATAGATTAACACCATAACAATATAGAGAGTCGGTAAAATCTTGAATATTATATGTTGGCAAACTGGGGACGCAGCAGAAGCATGGGAATGATATAATGAGTCGATCCATATATGTGATCAACTCATGAGGACAAAAATCAAATTATTGAGAAACTTACATGATAAATTAATGAAAAAAAGGAAAAGATTATTTATGTTAAAATTAAATGAAGAGGTGTGATGGTTCATGTCAAAAAGACACATTGATTTAGTCCTATACCATTTGAAATACTATATAAACCAGAAGTGGTGGTGAATCTAAGGGTGTCTTGGTGGATTAAATATATGTATATACAATGGATTGAATGGAAGTTCATTTTATTGGGTTAGTTCCTATTTACAAGATGAGTCTTTTTATGAGGGTTGGATTCCTCACATCTCAGTTGGATCTAAGATCAACAAGATGGGTCTTGTTATGAGGGTTGTATTCCTCATTTCTCAGTTGGATATGAGAACTTCAAGATGGGTCTTGTATCAGAGAATTGGATCTCTCATATTCAGTCGAAGTCGAATATATTAAAGGATTGATTTTATATGTATTCATACAAGTTCAATAAATAAAAGAAAGATATTATATCTACTTCATACAGTTTGTGTTTTAGATGTTTATGAATAATTAATTGGACTGCATATCTTATTCATTTAATTTAGTTAATATATGAAAGTGTGAAAAGTAGCCAAAAGTTCCAAACACTGATTCACCCCCCCTCTCAGTGTCAAGTGTATATTTCAACAATTGGTATCAAAGCAGGTGCTTTCAACACAATTTAAACACTAGAAGGTAGATTCTAAATAAATGAGTGGACAAATGGCTCTCTCCACAAATGAAGATCCCTTATTTGATGGAACATAGTACTCTTCATGGAGGGAAGGAATGAAACAATATCTGAAGTCAAGAGGATCTAGTGTTTGGGATTCAGCCATATCTAAACCTTGGTACTCAACTACCTCAAAGAACAAAACCAAATCTGCAAAAGAAGCAAAGAAAAATAATTCAATAGCATTAAAGGAAATCCAGAATGGGCTGTCAGACCAAGTCAAAGAAAATATGGGACACTTCACCTCTACTAAAGTGTTATGGATCCAGCTAGATAATTCTTATAAAAATAAATAACAAAACAAAGAAATGGATAATTCCAATCAGTATATAGAACAAAACAAAGAAACAGAGAAATCCAATCAGATTAAATAACAAAACTCAAAAATGGAGAAATCAAATAAGATTGAAGAACAAAATACAGATAAAGAGAATTATGATCGGAATAAAGAACAAAATACAGATAAAGAGAATTATGATCGGAATAAAGAACAAAATACAGAATATGAAAATACCATCAAATAATTGATGCAAACCCCAGTCATCACCAGAGAGGACTACTACATCAAGAAATTGATGAATACCTCGGCATTCACTAAAGAAAAACTATTAGATTTTAAGAATGATGTTGTAACTACATTTGAAGTGATTAGTGTGGAACCAACAAATGATCTATATGTTGAAGTTACTAAGGATGTTCTTGACCAGCTTGAATACACAGTGATATGCAATTTTTAAGAGTTGGAGAAACTTCAAAAGAAAGATATGTTTCTATTACAACAGTTATATCAATCTAACTATGAAGAGCATGAACAAAATATTCATCTAGAAGAAAAAGAAGAAATCAAAAGATTGAAGACCGAAGTTGCTAATCTAACAGAAAAAATGGAAGAATTAAAGAACATGTGTTATAGCCCTAAAATTCCCTACGCATGCATACATGGCATTGGCCTTCCTACTTGCATAATTTTCCAAATCACTGTTGAGGAACTCTATTTAAAAAAGCATTTTTTGGAGCATGTATGTGCCCTGCTGCACTACTTCCCGCATACATACACTTGTTGCATGCTAGACAACTTGCGTACATACACTTGTTGCACACTAAACAATCTGTGTATACCTCCAAATGTTGCAAAAATTAAAAAGTTGCAAGAAATTCAATGGAATTAACGGGCTATTGGAAGTTTCCCAACCAATTCACCTGCTATACCTCGTCCCCCAACCAAATAACTATCCTTTTGTCATAGAAAAGGAGGTCTCGGGGTCTCATTTCAGAATCAAGCATTAGAATGATGAAACTCTGCCCAAATTCCCTTTCCTTTATTGCCCAAGTATTTGCAACCTTTTGTGAGTTATTGCCTCAACATTCCCTCTCTATCCCCTTTTCTCCCATACAATCCATTCCCTTCCCTTGAGGTGATCAGTAGATTGTGAGAAAAGGCATTTGGAAGGTGCACTTGGAGCATTGCTAAGAGGAGCCTAGACCAAGTTCATGGAGTGTCGACCTACAAAGGTTGTAAGTTCCAATCTTTGAGTATTGAATAAAAGAATCTCTTTTCCCTATCCCAAATGATGGTTTTTATGTATTTTCTTTGATTTATACATAACAATTTATATCTAACCCTAATTGATGAATATAAATAGAATGTTTGTAGCCTTATTTTCCTAGTTGTGGATGCAGGTCAGCTTTGGGAGGAGACTTGCAACCTCAAAAGCTACAAAGCTTGAGGAGGTCAGGACCAAATGTTGGATAAAAGGTATGTTTTCTGACTTACTCTTTCATTGATTTTTGTTCATCTATTTTGGAATGTTTGGGGTAGTGTGGAAATTAGATTGATTTTTAGGGAGTCATTGCTCTGTCTATACTTAGAACCCCGGTATAGTTATAGGGGGATTTTCCTGCTAGCAACATGACAATAAAATAAAAGAAGTACTAGAAGAGACAAAAGAAATGGTCATCTGTCTAAAAAATCAACTTGAAAAAATTAAGAAAAATGAAGAAGCCTTGAAGATTCATTTGACTAAAAAGGAAGAAGCATGTCACATGATGGAGATGGAAGTTGTCAACCTCAAAAAGAAGAATGAAAAGACAAAAGCAACTGTCAAATTCTAGAACAACTCAACTATCCTATATAGGATCTAGAATAGTCAAAGACCAACTGCTGACAATACCGGTCTTTGATACAATAAGAAAGAAGAAGGTGAAAAATGGAGCACCATTAAAAACCATGATAAAGGATCATAATCCTCAAAAGAAAAAGGTACAGTCACAAACCTCAAACAAACCATGAACTTTTCCAAGGAAGGAAGTTATAAAAATAAATAAAAAATGAAACATATCAAAAGACAAACTTCTCATGTCACAACAAACTCAAGTATGGAAACACCTTCAATGTTTATTACTTTTCTTGTAATAGCTTTGGTCACAAAGCATTAGAATGCAAGAGTCCTGAAAAGAAAAATCCAGGAAGGTCCAATAACTTAATAAGATGTTGGAGATGCAATTATGTTGGCCACACAACAAATTTTTGTCATACAATGAGATGTTACAACTGTGATAGGTTTGGTCACAATCCCAAAACTGCAGAAAATCAAGAATTCAATCCATGAGAAATAATTCATACAAGGAAGAAAATCTATGAAAGTGTGAAAAGTAGCCAAAAGTTACAGACATCGATTCACCCCCCTCCCCCCCCCCCTCAGTGTCAAGTGTATAGTTCAACAGTTCCATCGTATTAAAAGGCTATTTTTTTCAAGAAACCCATCAAACTGATAGTCATGTTCACTTTAAAGACTATCAGTGAGATGTCATAAGTTGTCAATATAGTCATTTGGTATGTGCAACGCGCATAAATTTAATAAAGGTTCAATCAAGGAAAAGATCAAAAGTTAGAAAATGGAAAATGTCAAAAGTCGATCATGAACGAACAATTGAAGATGGCATACGATTACAATTTTTTTAAACAAACTTGACATTCTATAATTTTTTTATTTTGCATCAAGTACATGTATATGGTTATATTATTATTATTGTAATGGTTTTGATCTTTTTTTAATTTCCCCTTAAGAATCGTCATTTTTTACTATCCACAAATGAAGGATGGCTCATCACTATTATTCAAGGGAAACCACGTCACTTGAAATGACCCATTGGTGACCCATTAGTGGTCCTTAAGGGGGTATTTCATGTCTCTACATGTCTTGGGCTAGTAACTTAGTTCCTTATGTTCCATTGGTGGTCAATTAAAGAAAACTAGGGTTCATTGAGGTCAATTAAAGAAAACTATAAATGGATAAGGATTGATTGATCCTTCTTTGAATACTTGTAGATGAATAAGGGTTGCCCAACCCTTCTTAATGTTACATATATATGGAGAAGAGTTGGTCTAACCTTCTAGCATTTCTAGAAAGGTCTAACCCTTCTCTATGATACTTGCATATTGAACCAACTCCAACACTAAAAGAAATTTACATAAATGAATCTCATTGCAAAAAATATTAAGGAAAAATTATTTATTGGGCATATAAGGAATTTGGTGAACAAGTTATTTCACCCAAAAGAATCTACCCCTCTCCCCAATCGTATTTTGGATGGATTTAGTTGTGGTCCTCCTATCTTTGAGATATCCCATGTATGGACCATAGCATATAACATACACTTTTGAAGAGAAACAACGATAATAATGGGCCCTTTTTTGATGTTGGCATCCCAATGAAATCAACACAACTTGAAGTTTCCTTTTGAAGTTTCATTAATTCATATTGTGTAAATATGCACATATATGCACATGTGATACACTATTCTAGTGTATTACCCATTGATTCACTAGCAATGAATCTAAATCCATTAAAATTTCTCTCTAGACTACTCCATTAAGAAAATAAAATATAATTACAAAATAAAATTCATGGTTATTTTTTGTGTTATCCAATGGCGTATTAAACCTTCCACTACACAATGAGATATTACCAACTAAAGAAATGGTAGGTTTGGAGAGATATAAGGAAGACAATTTAAAACATGTGCAATCTAAATATCCAATTGAACATTTCTTTATTTTGAATGCTACATGCCATAATAAGGTGTCCTTTTTATAATATACAACTTCCCTTTTTTCCCATTACTAGACTATGAGAAATATTTTCTTTCTTGTAAGATATTTTTTCCATTTTATTGGACTCTTACTTTTTAAGTTGATTCTTTATTGTAAGGTGTTTTTTCCATTTTATTGGACTCTTAGTTTTTAAGATGATTCTTTATTGTAAGGCGTTTTTTTCCATTTTATTGGACTCTTACTTTTTAAGTTGATTCTTTGGAAACTTTCTTACTTAGACTCTATTTCTTTTACCAAATTTGAAATCTATGGACTGCAAATGTGTGAAACTCATAAGTTAAAAAATTTGAAATATATGGACTGCAAATGCATGAAACTCAGAAGTTATTTTTTTTTAAATAAACCAAAACACATATTGCACCATCCAAATCATCTATTGTATTATTGAAACCTAAAACATATGCATATTTCCTTTTTCCTCACACAAGAAACCTACTATAACGAGAGGATATTGAAAATACCAAATTCAACCTATTATGACTTTCAAGGCCAACAAATGCATCCACCATGAAATACATCTCTATTATTTAATTTATATCTCTATTATAGGTTATGATGAATGCATAATTTAAGATCCAAAATTAAATTTAAATGTTTAAACACTATGTGAGAAAATATGGAGCAAGTATTCCAATCTTTCACTAATGTGTTGGGAATAAATATAATCATCAATTTGGTAAAGGAGTTTTTATGCTAGATAATATTAATGGCATTTTTTAAATGAATTAGTTTATGGGTGTATAACATCTACTAATATTATATATAAACTTGTCATTGAACTATTCAAATAGTGATTGAAATTCATTTCAAGCAACTAGTAAAATGAGTATTTTGATAGTGTTAAACCGAAAACAAATAAATATTCAAATAGATGGATAAATGATAGCAATACATAAAGTACTCCTATATAGGAAATCTTGGATTACTGAGAGGGGGGGTGAATCAATAATAATGTAATTATAATCCTTTTTCTTCAAATGTTATATCGATGTAGAATTATTATCCAATAATGAGCAGTAATAAATAAACAATCACACACATGCACAGTGCACCAATGTTTTATGTGGAAACCCAAATTGGGAGAAAACCACGGAATGCTTTTTCTTATGTCTTGAATAATTACATTCATTGGAAGCACCAACTTCCTTTGTTTTCAGCTACAACTGGAAGGAGGCTCCAACCTCCTAGTTTCTCAAGCTACAACCTGAGGGAAGATCCAAATCCCCAAATCTCTGGCTACAACCAGAAGGGGGATACAACCCCCAATGTTCTCCGACTACAACCGGAAGGTGGCTACAACCACCTATCCTTGCCCCATCCTGCCACCCTGAAGTAGAAGTAGAATGATGAAACCACTGTCACACTATCACTGTGAGATATACTGCTATAAACCTGTACCAATAAGTCTGAACCATGCATCAACCTGTACCTCAACCTGTAATCAACCTATAATCAACTTGTACCATAAACAAGTGCATC
>JASDQU010253913.1:644-12930 GCA_032191745.1 Picea mariana
CCCTAAAAAGATGAAGATCACATAATCCCCACAGATAATGGATCTAGAGGAAGAGGAGCCTAAAGAGCAAGTAAATATGGATCTGGTGGAAAGTGGCACCAATAATGTAGAATTTGGTAAAGGAAGCAAACTCCAAAGTGAAGGCATCTCAAGAACTTTCAACAACAAAAAACACATCTTTGATAAGGCACCTGGAGGAACCTATCAATCTAAAGAAGATTTGGCAAAGCAATATGTTGAGAAAGGGAACTTGGCTATGAATGAAATGAGGGAGTTAATCCCTGAAGTAGAAAGGATATCTCAGCATAAGTCTTCTATGTTCACAGTGAGAGATGTAGAAAAGAAGACCTTCAATATAGCAATTGCAGATATAAAGTATCTGAGATCAAGATGAAATATGAGAGCATCAATGCTCTTGACAAAGTGAAATTCCATAGGAATACCAGTGACATGTTGTATTAAGATTACTTGGGTCTAAGCTTGAAGAATTCAAGGTTGTCAACTTATGCACTTAAGTTGGAAGGACAGTTGAGATAAGAGAAAGCTTCCAGGAGAGCTTGGAAAACCCAAGTCAAGAGGATAGAGTCTGAAGGCCCCTAGGTAGTGAAATCCTCCTTAGAATAAAAAGACAGGATGATTCAAATCTTGAAGAAAAAACTAAAAGTGTCTGCCGCAAAACATCCAAAAACAACATAATTGGATGTTATAGAACAGGAGAAGGAGGCATTTAGACAAGACGCATTGAATTACAAGGCCAAGGTATTACAGCTGGAACAAGAAAAAGTGAACAGGTCACAAGGGCAGACAAAAGCACCAAACATGGATGTAATTGTTCCTTATACTGCAGAAGCTAGGCCAAGCATTGMAGGACTTGTCCAACCTATGTCCCAAGCCATCCTGAAGGTAAGAGAGATCAAAGGTCTAAAGGGAGATATAGAGAAGTTGTAGCAATAAACGAAAACAAAGGATGAAAGGATGTTCTAGTTCCAGAAGGAAAATCAAGCTCTGCAGGAAAGAGTAAACAAGCTAAAKACGAGGTTGAGAGGCAAARGATTGTTGCAAGGAGCCAAACACATCATATGAGATTCTATTGTTGCTGAAGCAACCAAGTTTAGGGTGTACTTGAACTTCATCAATGACAAAGATAGCATGGACATCACAACCAGAAGTAGATGCACTATTGTAAATGAGACCTTGGCTAAGAAACCATTAGAGTGGGCCCAAAATTCTATAAACTTGATGAATTCCATCCCCACTGCAGAACTTCAGACCATTGGGTTCAAATATAGAACTACATTGATCATTTCAGCCAAGAGGGTCATTGCCAAGCATAACTTGCTTAAATCAGTTCAAACCAAGGACATATAGATGAAGAAGAGTATACATGAATTCAAGGATATGTTTGAAGAGTTGTTCATGAAAGGCCTCCCACCATTTTGGGATGGCAAAGGGAAATTGTATGATCAGGAGGAATACAACTTTCGCCTCACCCAATGCAGAATCGATCACTCCAAGTTTGAAAGCCTGGAAGAAAACTTGAAAGGAGCCACCCTGATAGAATTTTTGTTCAAAGATTTCGAGATCTTGAATTATGTCAAGAGAGTAAAGATTGGACTGCTAGTCATGACGTATGCCTCTTGCATTGAACTGGAGATCCTAATCAAGGAAATTATGGACTACAAGATCCCTTCTAACCTGTAGTGGAAGGAGATAGTGCGGCTGGGAAGAACAAAATCCATCTTCCAGAAACCAACAAATAATGTCTAGGTGTCACTAGAATAGAAAATCTGGCAGAGGACCAAAGCAGGATAGATGGCGAAAACAGAAGCTGAAGAGTCAGAGGAATCGACCGTTGGTTCATGAAACATTTTTTGTTTGATCAATCATTGTAATCGGTTTCCATACCAAAACTGTGAGTTGTAATTATTAAAATCAGTTTAGAAGCTGAAACGTTTCAGTTCTACTATTGTAATCAGTTTCTAATTGAAAGGAATTGGAATTGTATAAATGATATAAGTTCTGAATGTATTAATGTTGGCAGAAGCGCTAGGGCACCTTTTAGTTGTTATGAACTTAATTGTAATTTTCTGGAGCTGAATTGAATACATATGCCGAAGCTTTTGAAGTCTCTATGAAAAGGTTCTAATGATGGTGATATGAGTTTTGTCTCCTCTACAAGAAACGATGACCAAAACCACCATGTGTCAACTGTAGAATTAATATTATGAATATGAAGCATAGAGACATGACACTAAGTCAATGAGCCTCGTTATTTTTGTCATGCCACTTGTCTTTGTTCAAGGCATTCAAAGGTGCAATGTTTGTTCCCATAGTAATCCTAAGGAGTCCCTTACTTCTCAACATATATTCCATGTTATACTTACACGAGTAATAATTATCACTAGTTAAATGAATTACATTAAAACTGGAAATTGACTATACTAATGAAAAGCACTGCTAAAATAACGTACTTAAAACAAATGACACTGAAAAAGGTGCCCTGATGACTGAGACATACCTTTCAAAAGTTCCAAAAACAAGGATTAGAGGGAGCATTTTGAGAAAACTAAGAAACAATAGCAATAAATAATAAACTTTATAGAAACCAACTACACTAGTGAACAACGCATGAAAAAGCACATCCTCTCAAAAAACTGACTAAAAATGGACTTGAAATGAGAAATTTATCATTGTTTCAAAATGGCCTTAGAAAATTTAAATGCCAATGAAGAGGGGTCTTCCAAATAGTTAACATGGTAGATGATGTCGTAGACTATTGATGGGGGCATGCTAACATGATGTTATTAACTAGGCAGGTAACAAATGGTAGGGTACACATGGCAAGTCTATTGATGTGCCATTATGATGACATGGAACAATGATGACGTGGAACTATTTTTGGTGACATGTCGCAATGTGATGTGATAGAGGATTTACATGGAAAGATGAGTGTATCTATTCTTCTAATAAGGTAGTCCACATGGCGAGTGCCTATGCCACGTGGCATTTTCATTCTCAATCAATGGTCCACATGGTAGGGGTTATTGTTTATACATCGAGAAGGGTTGCATGAATTTATGCATGAAAATGAAATTATGGTGGTTGAGATCATTATTGAATGACAACCCTAAGAAGGTGACTACCAAAAAGGGGTAAACTACCCTATGTAACAACCATGTGGAGTGGACATTGTTATTTTTATGTGGTTGTTCACCTTCGGCAATGCCCTTGGTGAACTACCAAAGGAAGATAATGCAAATGGAAAGGAAAGAAGGCATTGAGAAAAATAAACCTTGCCTAGGTATGGTTTGCCAAAAAATGAAAAAGGTTTTCTAGAAAAGGGTTGAACAATAGTGTAGGATGTGGCTTGGGTGAAGAGCATAGTAACATTAGCAACATGGGAGAAGCCCATTGAAAAGGTTCCAATAAGAAAAAATTGTTAGTGGCTTGGAAAACAACAAGATCCTAGTAGAAAATGGGGTGGCCATAAGAGAGTGACCCATATACAAGGAAATAGATCCACCAAAAAACAAGGCAATGATGCACATAATGGGAGAAGCAAGTGTCCTAAGACAACATGTCAATGGGAACTTGGTCTTCAACAAACCAAAAACTAGAAATTAGGCCTCAAATACAATGAAAATAAAAGGGGGACGAGGCACTAACCTTGAAATACAAACAAAGGCTCAATAACGATGCAGTTAAGGCCAAAACACTAAAAAGGGCCCGCACATTATGACATGAGACCTTTTTTTAACCTTAGTATCGAAAATTATTCTGTGTTCCCCTGTTTCGATCAAAATTCTGACATTCAACCATTTAGAATATGAATTCATTTCAACCAAAATTTCCTAGGGATTCACCACTATTATTATACCCCTCGAAAATATGGTAGAAAATACAGGTCAAAATAGAAGTCGCATATGTGGAAGAAAATATGGTCAAAACATGTCTATGGATCAAACAAATTACAAAATGTGAGAATTTTGTAAAGATACTCTACATTTCTTTTGAATTTAATGGTGAATAAACATAAAAAGAATTTTTTTTGAAGAGGATTATTGTCCCACCACTCCAAAGAGGAGAGAAGAGCAAAAGATATTGCATAGAAGAGAGGAGAAGATATCGATGTTTCTATCCAATCAAGGTTTTAAAAATTTAAAGTTCAAAGTTTTTTTTTTATATTCTAAATCTATTCAAATCTATTTAAATATTTAGAGAATAGATAAATATACTCTCTAATATATTGGCTCCATTTGGGTTCATAAAAGAGATAAAGAATGATTGATATTTGTGATAGCTTTAACTAATCTCTTTGGGAATTAAAGGATATAAGTTTAGCCACGCCTCAAGATTAGGATGATGTGTAGAGAGTAGTTGATCATTTACATCTAGGAGGTACCGAGACAACCAATCTTGTAGAAAGGGTAACTAATTTTTTCATTTCTTTATAGATTCAAAGTGGTGAAATTATGATGGTTGTACATAGAGAAAACTCTTCCTAGAAACCCAAGGAAAGTTGCAATTTCCTTCATCTTGTTTGGCCATGAAGATTGAGAGGTTCAAAGAACAAAGAGACTCTTGAATAAGGACACTACAAGTAATGAGGCATATTATCATACACTCATAGAAGGCGTGTGTGCAACAAAGATGCATAGGGACAAATAAATTGCAGTGTTTACAAACTCCGAACTAATTTATTAATAGTCTTGGGTGAATATAATTAAAGGCCAAACATACCATTGCATTTAATGGCAAGGGATATTGCCAAACATTAATTTATTTTCATATACATCATAACGACAAAGAAGGATATCATGTTGAGGCCAAACAAATATGTTATTCTCTAATTTTGAATATTTCCATTATGAACATAGGTTCTTGAATCTTATGATTGAGTTTGGTTCCAGCCATCTCTTGGTCTCATTGCTTACTCTTTCTAATTGCCCAGTTTGATTTGTGTTTATTTCCATTTTTCGTGAACGCTTTGTATCCTTATGACTCTATATTTTTGGATGCCTTTTGGGGTAATTTTCCATAGGTTGAGTCTTTTTTTCCTTACAGCCTTATCTCAAGCTGGTTGTCAGGGAAACTAGCTCTAGTACTAAACTCTTATACTTCCTTTGCATTATTTATTTTATGGCTCTACTATTCACTCCCCGTGTACATTTTTCTTTCATATTCACTCTCCATTATGAATGTTCAACTTTTGGTCTTAGATTAGATCAATATTTTACATTTTTCATCAAAGTTTATGTAGGAGTCACTTTAGTGGTCCCACAATGTATCAATACTATTGTACTTGTTACCCCCCATTTCTAGGGATAACTAAGGAGATGATGTCTCGAGGCCCTCAGGTTGCAGGCATGGAGTACCGAGAGACAGACTAGCAGGAAGAGCACCACATCACACCACCCATCACCATGAGATGTATGGTTGCAACATTCACCACACCAGCTTGGCTCACAAAGGATGACAGGTCTTTCTCCATGAGGTAAMGAGTTTGATTTTATGGCAAGTGTCATTTTAATAAACGAAACATTTGGATATGTTGAAAAGGGTCCTTTCTTGATTTTGAAAACATTTGCTTGGAAAGTATGCTCTTTGCCTTATTTTACCTTAGCGATTGACATTGTTGTCCTAGTAAGTGGTCTGGMTTAGGGAAAGGGTTGCTACCAAGGGGTCTCCTTGGTGATTCATTGTACCGCTCYCGCACATACTTGCCACTTTCCRTGCTTCACATACTTTCCACTTTCCATGCTTATTTCCCTTTGTTTCCTCATCCKTTGTGTTTTCGGGCCACATTGACCCAAGAAGGGCTTGTACCTCATTTCATGGGAAGAAGGGGTTGAAGACCCAGAGGCTTGTAGCTAAAAAAAGATAAAAACCAATCATAAACCTTCCAGATGCTAGCCCAKGGATCCCGAGAAAAGTGAAATGTTTCTCACAAAAATTAAGGGACCCGTAAAATAATAAGTAATTGAACATGCCAACCAAGGTAGAGCATGTGTGGGCAATGTTTTTCATGCTTAGGTAGAAGTCCCACACATAGTCTTCAACTTGGGGAAGCACAGTGTGACCAAGGTAGAGTTAATGTGGGCAATGTTTTTCATACTTAGGTAAAAGTCCCACTTTAGCTTCAATTTGGAAACACTCTAATTAACTAATGGAAAAAAGGGCTTGGAAAAATGTCGCATCGCAGATGAAGGCCAACACACCCTTTACAAAGGCACCCATAAATGAGACAATATGAGCCTTTGTATGTCAAGAAACCCCATGCCCAAAAGCATTACCCCCATCCACCTCATACTCTTCACATGACTTAGAGAGGGTCCACCTGGGAAACACTCCTTGATTTGGGGAATGGTTCACCCAATAGGTCACCATGACAGCCCTCCCATACCTAAATTTGGCAAGTTGCATAAGTTCTTTGAGCATTTGTTTATTTTGAGAGGGGGGACTTGATGCACATGTTTGGGTGGTTCTTTTATTATATATGGCTTACTTGGCATGATGCTTGTGACTTATGAGCCCTTAAAGGGTGAATTTGCTTGTCTTTGCAGGGCCTTGACAGGTGGAATTTATTCCGTGAAGGCATAAGGTCACTTGGACCTTCACTTGGGGCATGGATCCCAGAGGATCGATGTTTTCCCCCCTCTCCTTGAACAATTGGATGATGAGTGTTGGGTATGTGTTATATTCTTTGCATGTGTGTGTGTGGGCGCGTCAGATTTGACAATTGCATTTGACGATCCCTCGTAGTAGTGCTATGTTTGTGTCATGTGCACCGGGCGCTTTCCTAGGGGAGTCCCAGGCAGGGGGTAGGTATGCACCCCCTGGTTACGCGTAGCATTCGGGGCAGTGCCCCAAATTTTGTTTTTGGGCGGTTTTTGCTATTTTTAGCGGTTTAATAAAAATAATCTTGGTTTTAGGGATTAGGGTTTTGGTATCTATGGAATACCTAAGAACATTGTATATATTGTATAGTGAATGGTGAAATTCGAAATAATGAATATAAGAAAGGTTTTCCCGGTTGAGGGTTTCTGGTATAAATCTTTGTGTACTATGTGAATGAGCCATTGATTAAATTTTGTTTTGCTTAAGAATCTATATGCATTGCTTTACTTCACAGGTTTAAAACTTATAATGAGCGTTGTCCTTGGAGGCATGAGAGGACACCCTAGAGGAGGAGACTAACCCTCCACTTTCCCAATGTTTGGCCTTGGAGGCCCAAAATTTCACACTCTAGGGCATGACATGATCTTTGAGGTCTAGGTTTCGATGGTGTTGGTGGTCTTGATGATGTMTTGGCAATGTTTTGATGGAGAGAGACTTCTTGCCATGCTTTGGAGCACTATGTGGCTTGGTCCATGGMCTTTGGAGGCCCAACRATTTCTTCTAGAGGCCAAAACATTTCACTTGGAGGCTAATTAGGGCTTGATGTCACCCCTCTTAGGGGAATTTTTATGTAAATTTTGAAATTATATTTTGTAGAGGGAAAAATTAAGGAGGTTGGCCTCTTTTCTTTGTCTTTTACCCTCAACCAAGTGGAAAAAATTRTTTTGTGAGGCCATGTATAAATAAAGGTCATGRCATTTCATTTAGATCAGACATAACACTTGAGAATTACATAAGCTTGGCTAAAATTTTCTCCCTCTTTGGGAAAATTGCATGTCTCTCTCTTGTGCAAATTTTGGATGCTTGATACTTGTCTCTTGGAGGAAAAGTGGTGCGCTAGATCTCTTGGTGATTCTTCTTGCTTTGTGATGGAATATGCTTGGTAGATGAGGTTTATCTTGCTATCTTTGGAATCGGTAAGGAATTTTTACATATTGTTGATGTTGCTCTCTTATTTCATTGATATCCTTCTCTAAACCCTTGGAGGAGTATAAGGGAATACACCCTCCACCAATTCTATCATAATTATTATGGGATAAGTCATTGAAAATGTTGCTAGGAGGAGTAAAAGGGCTTACACCCACTAGATTTACCTTGTTGGATTTACCTGCTCTAGGAAGTAAAAGGGCTTACACCCACTAGATTTACCTTGTTGGATTTACCTGCTCTAGGAAGTAAAAGGGCTTACACCTCTAGAGAAGTATTAAGTCTAACTCTTACACCTAAGACTACATAACCCAATTGGAAAGGCACTAGTCTAATTTGCATTGGAGAAATAAAAAAATTACATTGATATACGTGAAATTTTGAGATATTTCATTTGTTCAAATTGGAATATTTTCTTAGTGCTATAAGCTTGCTTGAGCCACTGGGATGTCTAGCTTAGCCTTGTAACTCTCTTGTTGTAATAAATTAAATGATACAACCATTAGGGTTGCAACAAAACTCACTTAAACTCTTTCATTTCTCACTACTCTACCATAAAAATTTGCTTGCAAGCTGCCATAACTAACCTGCTTGTCATCTGTTATCTTTTGGGTGGACTGTTTGTTGATTTTAGTGGTTAGATTTTGTTGTTATAGAAATTGTTTGTTGTATCCACTTGGTTGTTATAATAATTTACTGATATCACTTGATAAACAACCCTAAAATCCATTTAAGTCTTGTTCTATTCTGTGGAAGTTAAACTAGTCATTGCTAGCTTAGTTTCTAGTTTACTTTACTGATATAAATCTGATATACTGTTGCAATTTGGGACAACAAGTTTTCCTTGCTTGTCCCCTTGGTTATTTGGCTTGTATCTCGACCAATTGTCTTGTTTTGGGAAAGGCTAACACTTTGATGCAGGTACTCAACACTTGGCAGCTGTTCCTCAACCACAAGACCTCTTCTCGAAGCCTTTATCCATATCCAAAACTGACTTATAGGGGCTTCATTGGCCATTTTACCACTTTCCACCTCAATCCCCCTATCGTCATCGATATTCCCCCCTTGTGGTGACTTATCATCACTAAAGCGAGGGGAGTGTCTATCTAAGGTGGCAGTGGGTAGGTACTATCGTAGTTGTCACACTCTTGTGGTTTGGGTTGGGATTTTCCCAACCTACAATTTGTGTGATAATAATACTCAACAATCTCCTTGACCTACTTACATAGTCATTTGTTGGACATCAATAAAATGATCATATCTTTATTTATCTTCATGGCCTTCTTTTGTATAAAATTCATGTACTCTCATAACATATTTCAATAAAACTATGAAGCATTTCATCAAAAATGAAAAACTTATGAACTTCTTATATATTCAACAAATAAATTTGTTTTCATGTACAATAACTCACTACACCATAGACAAACACACACAAGGTTTATACAATTCACGAATATTATCTTAAATGCAAATCCAAAAGTTATATCATCAAATTAGATCATTGTTTATAATCTTCATCGTATGTGTCGTTGGTGTCTAAAGTTGAAGTAATATTTGTGTTCATGAGCATTCGTATATCTCCAGGTATGTATGCAATAACTAATAATTTTTTCTCCTCTAAAAAATTTAGTCGAAAGAACACTTGAATATAATGACTTGGCCATGTTACCCCCTCACATCTAGGGGTACTGGAGGAATTTTTTCTATTATGATTAGTATCACAAATAGTAGTTATGACGATGGTGTTCAAGATTCTCCATGGACAGTTGCCCACATATGCCTCCCAATTCATGCTCATCTTGCTCACATCAGATAGTATGGTTCATGACACACATGAGGTACCCTATTTTAATAATAATGTATTTTTAAGGTCACGACCAAGCTAGAAACCAAATTGTTGTGTGATACCCCCTTGTTTGTGGGACAAGGGACCCCTTGACGCAATGATTTGACTGCTAAAGTCTACAGAGGTATACATACCCTACCCCCCTATGGATTTGAACATGTGACCTTCAAAGAGGAAACACATGTTATTAACCATTAGGATTCATATTAAGTATTAATGCTCAATGTATTTGACATGAAAATAGTGACCATGGGTTGAGTCAAATGATGGATCATGATGCTTTGAATTTACACCTTTTGCCTTGTTTCACCTTGATGGTCATCATCATATCCTACTGAAGTGTTGTCACTCTTGGATAGATTTGTACTACTAGGGGGCCTTGATAGGGATAATGTGTCCATATCTAAATCCATACATAAAATTCTCCATATTTCCCATTTATGTTATCCCTTCAATTGGGTTGGCATTCACATTTCACCCATATAGGTTCATGCTTATTAATTTTGTGAGAAGAAGGAGCTAGAATGTTCGAGGTTAATGCAACTTGATATATAAAAAAAAATAAAAAAAAATCAAGTGCTATACTCAAAATGAAAAGAAAACAAAGAAAAAAGAAAAACAAAGTCAAGAACCAAGAAATATTCATAAACAACATGAGTTATGTCATTTGCTAAGAGGTCATCACCCCAAGTCTTGTGCAATAAATTCATATCTAAAAAGGACTTAGCAAATGAAAACAAAAAGCCAAAAAAGGTCGAATGAATAAAGAAAGAGGCAAATAGGGGTTTGGAAAGAAACAAAACCCAAGGAAAGGGAAACTCATTGCCTAAGCACTCCCTCATACAAAGGCACTCACGAGGATGAATATCATACATAACCTTACATGACTATGCCACCACCCATGAAGTAAACCCCAAACCATACCATGTGCCATTACACATACTCCTTAATGGGTTTCTTGGGAAATGCACATTTTCTTGGGTACTGGCACACCTAATAGGGGTTAATGATGATCCTCCCACACCTAAAATTGGCAAATTGTATAGGTTTATGAGCTAGTGTGAAGTTTGAAGAGGATGTTTAATGTGATCTATCTAATCGATTTTACATTGACATGACTCACTTTCTATGTTGCATTTGACTTGTGTACATGCCTCCAGATTGATGGATACATTTGACCACATGAGCCCCTCCTTGGATGATGTACTTCACATGATTTTTTTGATATGTGTTATTTTACCCACATATTAGTGCAATTATTTGGCCAATATCCATGCGGTCCATCTAGTAATGCTTTCCCTTGATTATTTTTTTGAAGTTCTTAATCTCTTCCTGTCTTTGTTTTTGTTCTTTCGCATAGGACTCCACCCAACATCATGTTGCATCTAAACTATATAACAAGAATTTATCTATTGCTTATGTCTCATTAGAATGTTTACATGACCAAATAAATAATTATAGTTAGATGATGTCATGAAGTACCAAGCTAAGTGTATKTYATTGATAAAATATTGTGATGATCATGATTAATTTTATTAATTTGTCTAGGTAAGTTTTCTTGTTTTGTATCTTGGTGATGTTGATACGAGGAATAGATTGTCCTCACTCAAGCATTTTTTAATCTCACTAGGMTAATATGAGATAGGTGGGAATGCTAGCATGGGATTATAGCCTATTCAAAATGATAAAACAACACTCAAGAAATATGTTCTCGGGTCTAATGTTATTKTCAAGTTGTATGTTGTTGCTAAAAAAAATGTAAAAAATGTTTATACATGAATGTTTATAAAATTAAAATGAAAAAAATAAAGAATACATACAATCTGAAAACCAATAACACAAGTCTCAATTGAGAATAAGCCAGATTTTTATTAATGATGATTTTTCTGAGYTACAACCAAWTGSCTCTTTTCAAACCCTTGCGAGGGTATGGACCAAAATCAAACTTAGAAGTCTAAGATAGAATTTTGATAATCATACAAAGACAATTGGTGTCTGAAAGAAAAAKACCAAGACTGAAATGTATTGGATCAACCAAGCCACAAATCGAAACAATGGATATCTCCAAGTGTAAAATGTCATTCGGGTTCGATCCATATCAAACCAAATGGTTGTCTTTCATAGCAAGACTCAGAAATGAGTCGAACAACACCAAAAAACCATAATTGTAATCTCATAAAAGAAACGTTTTATTCTCAGAATGACCAGAGAAACCACCAAAGAGAAAAGAAAACTTGAGTTTGAGTCTACATGTGAACAATGAGTTGTGAAAACAATATTTTCCCTTTGAAAATCAAAATGGAAACTGAGAGAAAGGAGTACATGACAAAACTAATATTAACTCTCAACAAACAATTATTTGTTTCCACCTTTTCTTTCAAGAAATGAAAGATAAGGGAAATGAAGACATTCATGCACACAGTAATGCTAACCAAAGACAAATATAACCAGATTTTAAAGACAAACATGTATTTCATTAGATGTCAAATCAACTGCGATCTCATACCTTTTATAATGATGCTTTTAAACCATAGGTGAGGGTCGAATCAATTATGGAAACCACACATCACTTTGGAGTGAGTCATCCACTTGTTATTATCATTCATGCCACAC
>JASDQU010253914.1:582-16115 GCA_032191745.1 Picea mariana
TTTAGATATTCTTTATACAAAGAAGCACTATATAGAGAACATCAATAGACATATACTTCAAATTATAATATAGAATTTGTTTAAAGTGTCAAAGCATTAAGCATTATTAGGAAATAACTATTTAATGGAGGTTTTTATGAAAGCGTTATGGAAAGGCTATTATTTATGGAGGCTTTTTTAGGGGGGTTTTGCACAAGTAATAGAGGGAGGCTTTTTGTAAAAATTCATCTTTGGTGCACCAAATATTTAAGGTTCACTAGTGTAGTTAATATATTGGTGCTTTGTTTGACACACACAACAAAGGGTTAGGTCATAAGATTTGTTTTTTCCCATCGGTGTTATCTATGGATACAACCACATCTTCCAAACGATGGCTTAAAAACTGTGGTATAACCATGCTCATTTGTTACTATGATGAATTGTGAATGGTGTGTCACATCACTTGAGGCACATTGTTTTAGGAATCCACTATACACATTCATTATCGTAAGTGGTTACAAAGTGTTTATAATGGGACGAGCACCTACCTTTTTTTATGGCCACAAGTTGTTTTTTTGGTTCATTAATGATGAATAGAAGCATCATTTTGTATAGGGTGCAAAATGTATTGAGATGTGTCAATGCATCGATAGTATGGGTGCATCGTCCATTGTATATAAGAAAAAAATATGTTTTTTACTTTGCTATTTCATTTACTTTCAATCTTGCATTCCTCATTTATAACACTAGTGCTCCTTATCAGTGTCACTCATACCCACTAGCACGATCATCTCTTACCATCCATTGACCATTGTCTAACATTATCTAGTGCTCCTTATCAGTGTCACTCATACCCACTAGCACGATCATCTCTTACCATCCATTGACCATTGTCTAACATTATCATTGTCAGGGTTCAATAATTTTTATTTTTTTTCTCAAATACCCTATTTTCAATTCCTTATAAATTTGGTGCCATGGAGCCTCAAAAGCAAGCACTGAATGTGTTAACCTTTAATTGTTATCTTTATTCAATTCTTTTTTAGTTTTTTCAAATTCATATCCACATGAATTAGTTTCTTCTAGTTTTTCTTTTACACAAGGTGTGATGCTTCATTTTTCTATTAGCATACCATTTATTGGTCCTTTTATTTTCTGTTGAGAGCATTATTTTTTAATGTGTGTAGTTTTTGTGAAGTTTTGCTTTGGTGCACCCATGGGACAAGGCTACAACTCCAAACTTATAGCATAGGTGGCCAATTGGTATCGCTACCGCTTTTGTCCATGGGTGCATTGATTTGTTTTAAAATCACCATGATGATATATAATATAGATAACAAACCCTTTAATATGTGCATGTCTCTATGTAGCACACCAGATTCATGTTCTATATTAGCATAAGTGCAGCATTAAGCTATTTCTGAATATGGCACAATGAGGAGACATTTTAAAATTGCAATAAAGCACCAATGTTTACACTCGAATACAATGCATTGAGTAAACTAGTTATATTTATTATTACATTATTAATTAATTTATTTACAATTCTAACATTTTTTTTCTTTAAGTGAAACTAGTTTAGGGATGAAGGGGATTTACCATACTCACTCTATCTTCTCTTTCCAGTCAAGTTCCCATAATATCTAGGTTTAGGGAATCACAAGGGTAAGTGAACTTTAGTATTCTATGTAAACTAATATAGGCTTGAGAACTACTCAATGTTATGAGCATGTGAGTCGTGAGAGAGGGAATGAGAGAGATTTTTGAACCCCATTACAGATGATCCTTGAAGGTGAAGAATGGTTTCATGAGAAGGTGGATTTGACCCTGCGATCAAGGTCAACAAGCCTTTAGGGATGGGGTGAATAATTTGTATGCCCCGATAGAGGGTGGTATTGCATACTTTATTATTGGCTTGTCCAAGAGGGGGTGAGATGCTCCCAATTTCCCTGATGTGCTTGATCGTACTCCCATGGAGACTCAAATGACATACGTTCTTAGGTATATTGATGATGCAGCTATTGACGAATGCAACTTCCAAGTGAGAGGAGGTTAGCTAAGTATTATTCCATTTCAAAGTGAAGAGGTACAAGTTGTTAGCCTTATCCTTGAGGCCATGTTCATTATCCTAGTGATGGACAACGTGTAGATTGCAAGTTGTTCTATTATGTTGACTAACTCATTGAACACTAAACTCTTTATCACTGAAGTGGGATATTTTTGAGATGTTTTTTCCATGTGTTGGATGTGGCTCATTTTTCTAAAGGTGTGGGGAGGGGTAGATTCCCATACATGTTAGAGTTGTGTTGTTTGGTTTTTGAGAGGTTTCCAACAACTTGATCTACATGCACCCATCTCGTTGACAGGGATAATTTTAAGGATGGAACTTTATATTAAAATGTAGAAAATTGGGCTAATCTTACTAGTCCTTAATATTCAAAATGTAAAATGTTTGGCAATAGTTTTGTAAAAATATTCAAATTTCTAAGGATTTTATATAGTTTCTATAAAATTTTGGCAATTTTTAAGGTAAGTAATTTTATTCTATGGAATTTGGGCGAATCATTTTTAGAAACAATGGAAATTGGTGAATCTTTTTTTGGGAAAAACCATGGAAAATTAGCCCATTGGCGAAATTTAGCCCCTAAAATCATCTATGCTCCTAGGCTATCCATCGATCATTGAATTTATACATGGGTTATGATAATGCCCAAGAGACGGTGGCCCATTGTACAATGTTAAGGATCCGAGCATATTGTGATTGATATGCTAGTTGGTGGTCTAGTTAGGCTCGAGTTGGAATTTCTATCGTATCCTTATGTGGGAATGGATTGGTGTAGGGTTGATAAAGTCCCACTTTAGGATTCAAATGATATATTTGATGATCATAGAGGTAAATATAATCATATTCTCTTTAGTTACCATACTTTACTTTATACCATAATTTTAATATGCACCGTGTCTTTAATTTTATGTTTAAATTGACTAATTATTATTGTTCTTTACTTTATTGGTCAATATTGACATAGGGTAGCTACCATCTTATGTGATTTTTTCAACAAATTCAATGTTAAGGAAGTGCAACCAAGAGACATGATTCAATGACAACATCAACACATTCCCAAGGGGATATGACACGACATGACACGTCTTGTTTGGAATTTTATGGAGGTGCATAGATTGTTGCAATATGGACAAGGTAGGTAGGGTAGGTAACACATGAAAGAATCAACACATGATCTATTAAAAAATGCATATGGTTCACATGTTGATGGTGTTGAGGATGGTGGGGGTAATGGTGATGACCCAATAGGTGAACAAGGTAGGTGGGGTAGGTAACATGTGTGAGAATCAAAACATGATCAATTGGAGGATGCATCTAGTTTGCATGTTGATGGTGTTGAGGATGGTGGGGGCGATGATGATGCCCCAATAGGCGGTGATGCTTAGGGAGATGATAATGTTCTAATAGGTAATGATGTTGAGGGTGATTTCTAAGAGGTAGATTGTTATACCCCTAGGTTGAACCCTATATTATAAATGTACATATGTTTTATAGGTTGGTGAGCTAGGATGTTTGGGTCAGAGTGCCTATGTGATATGAGGAAAGAGAGCCTAGATGTTAAGAGGCTAGTGAGCCTATCATTGTAATTGTAATCACACTCGAATATATTAATAAAATACATAATTGTTGTAGACCAAGTTAGAAGAAAGAGTATAGGGGGATAGGATTTGAGGAAAAGAGGCTAAGTCAAGGGGGCTTAATCCAAGAGGAATATAATAATATATTCCTAAAATTCATAATCCTTTATGTTTTATGTTATCCTAAGTTCCTATGAGAGGGGGAACACATTAAAAATGGGGACAAGGGAGTTCCTTGAGTTCCATGCATCAAAAAGGGAACATGCATATTTAAAGGAGGATTTTAGCGTAATTTTCATTCATTATTCCATTCCATCATACAAATTTTTCTAAGGAGTATGAGGGAGGAAGCCAAGGTAATCTGGGAGCATTAACCTTGTAAATCCTTGGGGGATTGGATGGAAGAAGAAGGTTGTCATGGCTGTGGATCTTTCTCTTTAAGTGAGAGAACTA
Source organism: Picea mariana (assembly GCA_032191745.1). Classification (NCBI taxonomy): domain Eukaryota; kingdom Viridiplantae; phylum Streptophyta; class Pinopsida; order Pinales; family Pinaceae; genus Picea; species Picea mariana. The sequence continues at coordinate 4,657 of JASDQU010253914.1, forward strand.
TTTGTAATATGTTTTTCTGTGTGTTGGCCTAGTGGGTGCCATAACTATTTGAGAGCGTCCTTGTGTTCCAACTGCCATAGTTCTCTGAGACTTCTTGGCTAGCCTATTGTTGAATCCTAGAAGGGAAGGGGTACAACCAAAGGACTATGGAACAATGAAGGGGTACACTTTGTGTGGTGGGACAAGCTATGTGGAATAAGAGGTTGTGAGGTGGAACTGTTACTAGAGTCGGTGCCATTGGACTTGTCCTAAATTGTGAGTTGTTAGACCCTAGTTTTTCTTAGGTAGCCTTTTCCCCGGTCAACTCATATCCCTAGCTCAAGGGGGACTAGTTGTTGAGAGTGAATGAACAATAGAGTCTATGGATGGGAGGAATGTTTGAGGTCTGCATCCAGTGGGTGATTTTTAACAAAAGATAAGTATTCTTTTATGTGTGTTTACATGTTGATTATTGTATGTATTATGTTTAATTTGTTATATTATAATTGTACATAATTAAGCATGGAATGTATGATGTTAGGACTACATATTTGTTGCATATGCAGGGCATATTAATTTTGTTGGTATCAACATCTTGGACAAAGGCTTGGGTATGCTATTAATTAGTATCATAGCTTAATATAAGAGAATATGAGCCTTCAAGAAGGCTAAATTTAGTTAATTATTGGTATCAAAGTCTTAATGGGAGAGATTGAAAGGAAATTTGAAAGTTTCGGTTAGTGAGATAAGTTGGGATTTAGTGACACATGTCAAGAATGGAGTTTTGGGTGTGTTAGAATGTGGTATCAAAGCCATAGGTTCAACAATAATCCTTCTTGGGCCTTGTTGATGGGCATATGTGACACACCGTCAACTGGAAATGAATAGTTTGGTCTAAGGTTGTCTAAATAACTCAAACTGTTTGAAATAACTACCCCTGACAGGTTTAATGGCTTCGTTGGCCGGTGAAAGGATCAAAATAAATAAATGAAAATTTGTTTAAGATCCTAACTACTAATTGTCAGATTTTGAGTATTTACAATGATCTATTAGATTAGATAACCTTACACTTAATTACATATAAATTCACAAAATTTACAAGTTTTACATGAGTACAAGATTTACTAGAAACCTTGTAAACTAAGGTTGTGCAAGAGAAACGAATCTCATGCAAAATTAAATAGATCTAGAACACACTATTAATCTAATTTTAATCTTGAAACTAAAAAAAGGAAAATAAATGAAAGTGAATAATAATTTTTTAACTTAAACAATCAAAGTATTTAAGTTTAAATGTTAATTTACATTCCCAAAATATAAATCAAAACAAAAATAAAATCATTAACCTATGACTAGCCAGTATTTAAAAAGAACTTTTGGTTGTGTCTTCCTTTATAATGGTGCTCCAACAACCTGTCTATTAAGAGAAATCTATAACATAAGGTTATATAATTCTAAGATTGTGACAGTGTTGGGATAAAAATCACTTTGACTCACAATTTAAATCTGATTTAAAATGCAAAAAGAACAACTTTCAAATCATGATTCTTAGTGAATATATAACGGACTAATCGACAATAAGAAAATCTCAATTGAACAATTATATCTTTACAAATCCGAATTACATGAATAAACTCAATTTAATACAAGATTTGTATCAAAATAATACAATCACCAAGACTAAGATAATTGGGATAATAGACTCTTAAAGATTGAAAAAATTAATACATAAATGATAACAATTAACCATGTATTGATAAAACAAACTAAAACTAATTTAAATCAATGCATAGTCAATTATTCAAATAATATGAAGATAGTATAATGAAAACAAAACCCTTTTACTCACAGGACAAAAGCCATTAAGCAATCTAGAATTCCATATTCTTCTTCGAAAATACTGGTCCATACTCCCAAAGATTCCAACCATCCATTACTCCTTTTGAAAAGAAAAAGTTTACAAAATAAATAATATACAAAAAAGAAATGATAAAATCCTCCTCTGAATTTCTTGGATCTCAGATGCTCTGAACTTTCTCATATATTTATAAAATGAATGAACAATCTGGGCGTCACTAATAATTTCTGCCACCTGAAATTCTCCTTGTAAAGAAACAAAAATATCTCTCAAATCGCACATTTGTTTGGGAAAAATCTCGTGAGTAAGCTAAATGGGTCCATTTTGCAGATGGGTTTTCAATTGTTTCTCTAGATTCCTCACGGTTTGGCTGCAATCAGTCCCACAAAGTTGTCTTTCTGTTCTTGAACACATTTCCAAATCTTATCTATTGTTGCTCATAAATTATTTGCAGCAATCCAATGTTATTTTGGATCAATTATCTTGAATGTATTTAGATAAGAAAATCAAGCCATGATCAGATCCATACCAAATAACTGATAATAGAAACCTGTGAAACAAAAAGAAACCAAATTAATAACCTAAAAATTGTGAATAAAACAAAATCAAGAACAACAAAATTAAAATGAGTTTAAACTAACTATGTGTTGTAAACAAATATTATTGATATTTTCCTTTCAAATATGATTTTAAAATTATATAAGCTTCAAGTTGATGAAGGGAAGAAAATATTAATTTTGGGGTTCCACAAAATTAAACAAATGATAGATAATTATTTTTTTTATTTTAATTTTTATTTTGAAATGAGATGCAAAATGACAAAATAATTTAATTAATTAAACCCACCAAATGATTTTGTGAAAATGAGAAACCAACCAAGATATTATTTGATGAAGTATTGAACCCATTATTCAAAATAGTCAAACTTGTTAATGAGCAAAAGACAAACACATAATCATAATTTAAACGAAAGTAAACAATTGATAAAATTTACGTTTTTGTTTAAATTGAGATTTCTATGCTCCTTTCTAAATTTTGACATATACGCTTGTAATGAATGCCTCATACTATGGTGAATGTCTTAAGGTTGTCTCAAAGCAAGCCAAGGTCTGGAACTATTCAAAAAGTTTGATTCTATATCTCATTGTAATTGTCAAAATTCTAATGGGGGCCCTTTAAATTTTGTAAAATTTAGTGGGAGTTGTTGGGGCCCAACAAATGGCGACTCACTGGGCGAAACAATTATCTCTGATTCGGTAAGATTTCATCTCAGGAAGAAAATAATAAGACTTGAAAAAGTGTTTAAGCTCTCTGAAATAAATTCACTTTGAGACCATATAGTATTAGGATAAGCTCAATGTTATGACCATACAATAGAATTTGCTTTGCAGGGGATTATAACCTGAAAGAATGTCTTAATCAAAGAGTCACTATTTTTATGAAAAGGAATTCAATGCCATTGATAGAGCCACTGCTGCCAGTAGGTATCCATAGCCTCAACAGGGATGTCATTTAACCCACTCAAGTACTTTAACCGCATCCAATAGTTGTCTATGCATGATATATACTCCCGTAGAAAGTTAACTTATAAGCACATACCTACTATCTCTCAAACCCGACATTGTTTCACTGCCAGCATGCTTGTTCAATACCCCGATGAAGTTGCCTTGGTATCATGCATGTATTTACCCACTGCCAGCAGGCCTGTTCAGCACCCCGATGGGTTTACACACATTTCTCACACTTAAGTGTTTTCAACCCTCTTACGTCATTTATAATGATATAATTTAGATATTTTTTAAATGAAAAAGAGGGCAGGGTGATACTGGAGAATTATTATAAGACATGTATATTACTGATCACTATTTATTTGTTTTCAATACTGGAAGTTTTATCATGGTTTAGATATTTTAGATTTCAATTAAGAAATCATCTAAAGAATGGGGAAGCACTTAAAAGTGATCTTTTAAGAATAGGGACGGTGTAAAAAGTCTAAAGATAATCACAATTCCCAAAGATTTCGACACATTTAAGGGGTAATACTCTGACAAAGACCATTTAGGATTTCATAGTACTCAACTGACTTACAAATCAATTATTTGAAATGAACCTTAACATCAGAAACTGTTTGAACTGTTTCAAATTGCTTTTAAAAACATAAGTCTTGAAATGAATGCTCCTCCGACAATCGCTATTTGATCAGAAATATATTGATTCAAAAAGACAAACAAGAAGAAAATTCAATCAATGTAATCAAAGAAAACAAAAAAAAAACACATTACAAACTGAATCAGATTTTATTAATGGGCTTCAAAATCAGAAGTACATCAAAACAAACAAAATCGAAATAGCAAAAGAACACTAAAAATAACTTGACCAAAAACAAAACCAGGCCAACCTCTCGTAGAGAATGAAGATCAAAAGGAAGAACTACAAAGTTCAGAGTTTTGTGTATAGGCAAGTTCTTTTCTTAAGATAGTGATGCATGATACATCATTTTGATCAAGCTTATTATTAAAAGTCACAGAAACTACAAGGAAGCAAAAAAATCATTAACCAGGATGGTTGCAATTATGTGGAGTGGTAAGCTATGTTTGTTAGGGTAAAACTAAGATAAAAACCCTAACATATTTATTAATGCTTCATAATATCTGAAATCATTGCATGATGCTACCAAGTCTTGAAAAATAAACATTTAATCAAGACAACTGCGAAAAGGAAAAAAAAGGAATTGAAAGAAAACTTCCCTGACAACATTCAGACGATGGTTCTTTTTACATACTCATGTGCCTTCATAACTGCATTATTCAAATGAAAAAGTGAAAAGGAAAGAAAAACCAAAAATGACTTTATTTCTACACCTACTCTAGATTAGTTAACAAATCAAAATACTAAGTGTAGTCGTATTTCTAGTGCAACCATCAGAGTAAATCCAATCCTGCAATGAAAACAAAATCGAATATTAGTAACAAGAATGAGAGTGTATCGGAATATGCAAAAAATACATCATACTTACATTTATAATAATAATTTAGAAATAAAGCAAGCATGACCTTACCATTCCCTTGAACATTATGGATGTATGAATCCTCCATCCATTATGCAATCTTGTCGTGATATGGATCATAATGGCATGGAAGAATGTAAGTGAGTTTGGAAAACTTGTCAATATTATGGGGACCTGACATAACCATCGGCCAAGGCCGAAGTGCCCCATCCTCCTGACAATTCTCCAAGTGTTCATCAATTTCTCCACATGGAGGACCTAAAAAAATCATGTCATGCTTACCTCCTAGATATTTACTATAAAAAAATCATGTCATGCTTACCTCCTAGATATTTACTAGGTAGAAACCAAGCAAGTATAACTTTACCTTTATTATGAAGATTTTTTAGATATGAATCCTCAAACCATTCTAAGATATTGTCACAAAAGTTAGAATGCAAGCTATGAATTTGATGAACTAGATCTGTCAATGGGGAACACATCATAAGAGGATTCATGACATCTACTAGATTATTGGTTTGAACACTTCCTTTGATGAGATGGATCGTTTCAAAATGTGAAACATAATCATCAAAATTTGAACTAATCAAGGAATGAATATACAATGTAGAATATTTGATCTCCATAAGAATGAGTGCATTATCTTTTTCAAAAATAAATCATGTAAAATAATCTTGCAACATATCTTTTTCCCATGCGAGTGATGAAATCGATATAACGTCAAATCTGACTTCATAAATGTTATGTTCGAAATTAATTTCACCAAATCTTGGCATATCGAAAATATCAGATTGTGATGGAAAAGAGTAAGATACCATGGGTAAAATATCATGCACACCAAAATCTAAGAAGAGATCAGGATATAAAGAGTAAAATGAATTAGAACTGAGCACATGAAAATATTCTCTTGATCTATGATAATTAACAATGGTATTCTCAAGACATTCCTCTTCACTTTCCTTAATACTTTCACTCTGTTTGGGTGATAGATCCTTCAACATGATATGATAATCTAAATTTGCCTCCTGTGTGATAGATAATTCAAAACTTTCATGACAAACATCTAATCTTTCCTGTGGGTAAGGTATGATTTGTGGATGAAGGTTTAATGTTTCTTCTTCCAATTGCAGATCTACATCTCTAATCAGTTTCATTAGAATGTTAGAATTTTTAAGATAATTTTCATCACCTAAGTGTTCTTCAATAACTGAATTTAACTACTGATTAAAGCAAGAGTTAGAATAATATGGACATTCACCTTGACCCAACATCAAATATTCTTCCACGATGGTCAAGGATTGAATATACAATGATCCAGAGGAAAAACCAGTTTGATTGTCAGTAAGAACCTTTTCAATAGATTTTACCTCCCTTTCTTGTTCAAGATTTTCTGATGGATTCCTCTCATCCTGCAAACAAAATTTGTCTCGCAATTGAGTGATAGGATTTCTACATGATTCATCATTTGCGATTGAAAATGGTTGGATGAAAGGGGCACAAACATTAGAGAGGAGATTTAGTACAAATGGCATGTCATCAAGATGAAATTTACATAGAACATGATGGATGCTTGTTAAAAAGACCTCTAAAGATGAATCATCATTGATTAGTAGAATATGAAATTCTTCACATAATCGATTGTAATCATAGATTTCAAAAACATCTAAAAATTCCTCTACAAATTGAAACCAATCAATAATGTGATATGTTGGAAAAGACTCAAACCCATGTTTAATATGACCCCTGAAAGTAAAAGCAAACAATCTGCATAAAACTTTTAAATCATAAATATCATGCTTGATGCATTTACACCAAAACTTGTTAAGATGGTATTTTGCAGATACATTCCCCCCACCATCAAAGGTGAGTTTGGATAAGCGAGAGATTGTCTTGTTGACAATATCAAGTAATGAGAAGTGGAAAGCATGTTTCAACACGGTGATTTGGGGAGCCATGGGAAATTAAATACATTCTGTTAGTGCCAATTCTCGCAAGTCATGAGCGTCGAGCGCAGTGCATAGAAGAAGTCCATTTCGGGCTTAAAATCAAGCGAGCGGGAATTTTGTTTTCAACGGTGAGGATCCATAGATGGAGCAGATCAACTGTCATCGTGTAAGCTTGAGTCACGAAATTGCACGAGGTTTAGCGCATGGGCTCACTTCTTATGGCCAAAGTCACGAAGTCAAAATCCATTTCGTCATTCCAGCTACCGGGAGTTCAAGAGACAAGGGAGCCGTTCTTCCACTGCATCGGGAAACTCCGAAACCTGAAATGAGAAAAGTCATTTCGGCATTCCAGCTGCCGGGATTTCAAAAGACACGAGTCTCTCTCTTTCGCTGCATCAAGAAACTCTGAAACCCGAAATGAGAAAAGCGTCCAAAATCCATTTCGACATTTCGGCTATTGGGAGTTCAAGAGACAAGGGAGTCATTATTCCACTACATCAAGAAACTTTGAAACCCGAAACACGAAAAGTCATTTTGGCATTCTGGCTACTGGGAGTTCAAGAGATAAGGGAGCCGTTCTTCCACTGCATCGGGAAACTCCGAAACCCGAAATGAGAAAAGTCATTTCGGCATTTTGGCTACCGGGAGTTCAAGAGACAAGAGAGCCATTCTTCCACTGCATTGAGAAACTCCGAAACCCGAAATGCGAAAATTCATTTTGGCATTCCGGCTACCGAGAGTTCAAGAGATAAGGGAGTCATTCTTCCACTGCATTGGGAAACTCCGAAACCCAAAATGAGAAAAGTCATTTCGGCATTTTAGCTACCAGGATTTCAAAAGACACAGGGTCTCTCTCTTCCGCTGCATCGAGAAACTCTGAAACCCGAAATGAGAAAAGCGTCCAAAAGCCATTTCGGCATTTCAGCTACCAGGAGTTCAAGAGACAAGGGATTTGTTCTTTCATTGCATCGAGAAACTCCGAAACCCGAAACGTGAAAAGTCATTTCGGCATTCCGGCTACCGGGATTTCAAAGGACACGGGGTCTCCCTTTATGTTTTCAGTCTCGACCACCCTCCATGGAAAAATCAGTTAATGAATATTGAGCAGGTGGTTGAGACCTCAGCCCAAGCCATGAATGCAGGGCATGGAGGTTCTGGCAGGCAGTCTGCCTAAGATCGTCTTGTGTGCAGGTTTTCCTAAAAAAGCCATGCCGATCTAATGTCCTCGACTAACCAGAAGAACCTACGCACACTAAGTTAGACTTTAATGTCTCATCTACCCTCCTGCTGCCAAGGGGGTGAATTGCTCTGAGTATATATACTCAGTTTTTGTATTTTTGTAAGGATCGATGGTAGAGCTAAGATCCCGACTGTAAAGCTTTAACAAAGCCTTTGGTTCTCTGGTTATATAATGATATTTTGAGATTTCTTGTTTAATGGCGACTAACCTCCTCCTTTCCTTGTTCCTCTGAATTTGAAAGCCAGGGTATCGATGATCCAGTCGGGTGTTGCTGTAACTATATGATGTATGTTTGATTGTATTAGTTCTACAATGTTTGAGGTTTACTTTTAAGTTTCTCCTGTCTGAGAGTATCTCACATCTGAGACTTTTTCCCTTTCTTTCCCTCCACTCACTCACCACTATGCAAATTTACTGGCTTAAGTTAGATCAAGACCTCGCATGTCCTTGCTATTCCAACCCAGTTTTCTGAGTGAGCGATATTGTTCTGAGATTACTTCCATTTGATCACCCCCTTTTAACAAATCGTGACATAAACTAATGGGCCTCAGGCTTACTCCTACTGCAATCCAAGAGTGACTTCTGATGCCAACATTTCTGGCATCGTTGCTTGGGACGAAGTTGAAAATTTTCCCTGGGATTGAACGACATTGAGCCTATGATTCTGAAGGTACATCAGGCATCAGAGCCTTACGAGATTGCTACTGTGCACCTGGAGACTCCATTGTGACGACTCCACTGTGGTGAACCTGTTGTTTTAGTTGTGGCTTCTAGAGGTAGACACATGTGGTCCCATCCACAACTGCCTCCAGCTACACCTGAAGCTGATTCGGAGGTGATTTTCAGAAAGAGAAAGGCCTCTGAAGGAGAAAATTCCACCACTGAACCAGGTAATCTGCCATCTCCTTCTATAGGAACTCCATTTTCTTCTTCTCAGCTTCTTAGCAGACCTTTTTCTGAAGTTTCCCGTTTCCTAAATTTTGGGAGTGTTCCTGCTGAGTTTTCCCCTCCTGGTCTGGGATTGGAGGGAGAAATCCTTGTCACTCCCCTCTCCCCTGAAGCTGTACCTTGGCGTAGACCCAAGACCACAGAAGATTTCCCCACTCCTAGCTTTACCACTCCTCCTCTCATTACTGTTTTTGCTATTGCACAGAGAGAAGCATCTACTGACTCAAGCCCTTTAGCCTTCTCTCTGAATCTCCCATTGTTTCCCCTTCCACCTAGAAGCTCATTTCTGGTATCCCCTATTCGAGCTCCTTCTCCTCCGAGTTCTCCTCCACCTAATATTCCTATGGCAGGAGAAAATCCCCCCATGACCAGAATGGAGGCTATAATAGCTGCTAGGTATGCTCCCCTTATGTTACCTCAGCCTCTCAATGCCCTTCCAGTAGATGGCTACCTTAAGCAGCTGCCCAAGTTTACAGGTGAAGGGAACATAGCTGCAGAAGAACACCTTGAAGCCTTTTACAGTTTTACATATGATCATGTTATCATGCATGCTGACGTATGGATGAGAATTTGCATCCATAGCCTTGAAGGTGAGGCTATAAAGTGGTTTAGGGCCCTGCCTCCTGGATCTATTGATGGGATTGAGGATTTGGATAATGCCTTTTTGAGATAGTGGGGAGACAAAAAAGACTTCATGTATTACATGATAGAGTTTAGGTCTTTGAAGAGAAAGGAAGGAGAGTATGTCTCTGACTTCTCCAAGAGATTCAATAAAATGTACAATAAGATCCCCTCTGAAATAAAGCCCTCATAAGCCTCTTCTAAGATCACTTATGCTAGCGCTTTTGATCCTGATTTCTTCCTTCTGTTGAGGGAAATGAAAGCCACTACTCTGGCTCACATGCAGGATGCAGCCTCGGAAGTAGAATCTAACATATTGGATGTCGACTGACTCGGGAATAAGGCTGATAGAGACATATCCAGGAAGAGATCTGAATCCTCCCCATCCAGTCCCTCTCCGCTTCCCCTTCATACAGACGAGGTAACTAAAGTGCTAAAATCTCTTGGCTAGAATGGAAAGGTGGGAGTTAGAAGGGAAGCCCACGTACATAAATCCCCAAAATACTGATAACAGGGGCTTCAGGAGGCCTAGCAACAATGTGCCATAGGCTTTGCCAAGGGAACAAAGGAGCAAAGATAGAGATGAGCAGAGGATTCAAACCCCTTTCCAAAATAACCTAGTTTCTCATGAAGAAGGAGAGGAGATAGATGAGCTCGATCCTAGAATTCATTGTATTGAAGACACTTTTCCTTTTCCCCATTTGATTCAATCTATATATGAAGAATCCCTTATGAACAGTCAAGTCAATGAGTTGGGTAAAGGGGAAAAGGCCAACAACACTCCTAACATATATCATCTCAGGTCAAAGAAGAAAGAAGGAAATTTTGATAGCCATGATCAGCTTCTCATAGCGGGAAAACCTGCTAAGCCTGTAACAATCACTGCTAAAGAGAAGAAAACTCAGAATACTTTGCCAACAGCCAAAGAACCTGTCTCTGAGGTAAGGGAAGCTCCTAAGTCTTTTTCCTCCTTTAGTTTTGAGCATGAAATTCAAAATATAAGAATCCCCGTACCCCTCTCAGAGCTAGTTAAAAATGAAGACTTCAAAAGGTCCCTCTCCAAGTTGCTACAATCTGAGTCCCCCCAGCCTTCTATAGACTCAGTAAATCTTCAAGATGAAAAGCCAGCAGTCGTCCTAGGTCCCATGGTAGAAGACAGAGATGATTCATCCCCTCCCTTCTACACATCCCTGAACATACATGATAAAGTGATGCATAATTGCCTCATGGGTTCAAGAGCTTCCCACAACCTTATGCCCAAAATAGCCATGGAAGAATTGGGACTGGAAGTGACAAAGGCTTATCACATTTTGTATTCTTTTGATTCAAGGAGGGTGCAATGCCTTGGAGTCATCAAATACTTGGTGGTCTCTTTATTTCAGCTGCCAATGAAGAGTGTGGTCATGGACATTGTAGTAGCTGATGTTCCCTCCAAGTTCGGCATGTTGTTGTCAAGATCTTGGATTAAAAAGATTGAAGGAACATTACAGATGGATCTCACATATGCCACCATTCTAGTCTTTGGAGGGGAACACAGGAGGTTGTATAGAGAAGCTTAGCTGGCCTACATTGTTAGTGATGAAGCAGACCCCACCAATCACCCCATCTTTGCACTTGACACTGATTTGGGGTCTAGTTTGTTGCAGATCACCGAGACTCCTGAAGCCTCTTTTCAAATCAGAAAGCAACCTATATTTAGTCACGAGATACCTCCTCCAACCACCTCTGTTTGGAAAATGTTCTTTGACAGAGCTTCTTCTAGCAAAGGCGCTGACACTGGAGTGGTTCTTGTGTCTCCTTGGCAGGAAACCATATCTTTGTCATACAAGCTAGAATTTGAAGCTACCAATAATGTGGCAG
>JASDQU010253915.1:0-16085 GCA_032191745.1 Picea mariana
TCTGACTGCATCTCAACAAGGGCATTGAAATCTTTGAGATGTTGAAAGAGCTCAAACTGTTTCCTGAGAAAGAAATTCCAAGTGTAGCATGAGAACACATCAACAAAAATGATCACATACTTTGATTTACTGATTTGTGGATCTGGAAAAGGGACCATGAGATCACTATGGATAAGATCCAAAGGAGAGGAGGTCTTAAGAGTCTTTCCTTTGTCGAAATTTTCTTGAGGGTATTTTCTAAGGATAGATCCCTCACAAGTTCCTTTGGAGAACTAGATGTTAGGTAGACCTTCAACCATTCCCTACTTTCTAAGTTATTCCATGTATCTGAAAATTAAATTCCCAAACCTCCCATGCCATATCCTACTTCTTTCATCACCATGCATAAGTAATAATGGAAAATCTGGTTCAATAAATTCATAAAATGTGTCGAGTCTGGATTGGTGATTTACCTCACTAGTAGAAACTTTGGAATTGGTTTGTATGTCATAGATATCCACAACATCAAGTGTGAATATTAATCTCTTTCCGGTGCAGGAGTTTGTCATCTGATACATGGAGAGAATATTGAAAGAGAATTTGGGAACGTGTAGCACATTCTCGAAGCTCTCATTTGTGAGTTCAATTCTCCCTTTTTTGGTGACTTCAACTGGAGAGTCGTTCACCATCAGAATAGGAGGACCTTTGCATGCATCCAATGAAGAGTAGAATTCCTTTGTGGATGCCATGTGGTGTGATGCACCTAAATCTACAATACAATCATTGGGAGAGAAGTTAATGGCAATCAAAGCATGGATACAATTACCTTTCTTGGGGTTTTGATCTCCTGGCTTCTTCTTCTTGGAACCCTCAGGGATATGATCTCGAAGGTTGTTTTTCTAAAGTATTTGTTCCATTTGAATTATTTGCTTCTACATGCATGAACTTTTTGGATGGAATCCTCGTTGCAAGTAAGTGCATTTCTCCCTTTTCTTCCCCTTCCACCTTTGGATCCAAAGGAATTGTTGAAGGGTTTTGAGTACCCTTCTTTGGATTTGCATGTGCCTTTCCTTTGTCTTTGTTTTTAGATTTCTGATTTTGGTGATTGCTACCATCTTGCACAACAAGTGCATGTGCTTTTGAACCTTTTATTTTTCTGATGTTGATGAACAGTTATGCTCTAGAGGTGAGCCTAACTGAATGAAATGTGGATACAAACACTGAGTATTCAAAAACAATTTTGGAAAGAATAGTAAGAACCATTTGTTTCTCCTCCTTAGATTTATCGACCCCGCAAGCCTTGAGTTATGACAAAAAATCCCTATATTTGGTAAAAAATCTTGGAGATTATCGAAGCTTTTTGGATCCAAAGTGAGCAATTCCACCTCAAGTATATGTCCCCTCTTCTCATCCTGTTTTCCAAAAATTCCTTCCATGGTGTTCCATACTTCATTGGGGGCTTTACATGAGGATATATGAAAAAGGAGCTCAGGAGAAATGAGATTGCAAATAGTTCCATACGCTTCATCCATCTGATTTAGATACTTGGATTTTTCTAAGGTTGATGTGGGTTCTATCTATGTGCCCATGGTTAGCTTGTATAATCCCCTCCTTTGAAAATTCAATTCCATCTTGTGCTTCCATGCAAAGAAATTGCACAGTGTAAGAATTAATTCTTTTGTAAATTCCATTTTATCATTGTCCTCAATCTTTTGTACCTGCAAAAAGATTTTGGTGTGTATTTTTTCTAGAAATCCATCATCTCTGATACCATGTAAATGTGGATGAACCTGCACAGATAATATCTAGCTAGCAAAGGGCATACACAGTTTACAGAAAAATGAGAAAATACGAAAACGGGAGAGAGAGAATCAAAGAATTGTATTAAATGAATGAATGAATGATAATTTACACATTATATACTCTATATAACTCAACTAATGCACACTGAAAGAGAATTCAATGTGTCATAGTTGTGGTATAGAGGGATATGGACACACACCTACAGTGACAGGAGTTAATTTCCACCTACTCTAAGTCAATTAGCCTCTCAGTCCTCAGTTAACTGACTGGATCAGAGTGAAATGAGGAGGAGATTGAGGAAGCATCAATAATGCACCACTCTGGTGATAATCCCAAGGAAAATGCACATTGGAAGTGATGATCCCAATGCTGCATGGTGATGGAACCAATGTGGCATCAAGACTCCACTGAACTAATCCAATTGAAGTGTGAACTGAAGAGAATATTCCCCTAGAATGTAGGAAAATGAATATTCTCCCTAAAATGTAGGAGACTGGATAATGAATAATAAACTAGGGAAAACCTTAGGAAAATAAATCCTAGGTGTGTGTGAAGTATCTCCAACAGAGAATAGAGATAGAAAAATTAAATGGCCAGAATTTTGAGCTTTGGAAGATTAAAATTTAATATCTTCTTGTAGATTGAGAACAATGGGGAACAATATGTCCAAGTACCATTTCAACAGGTATGCCGAGGGAAGAATTGGGAAAAATCGAGAAAAGGGAAAGGAGTATGATTCAACTTTGTCTTGTAGATTAAGATCTGTTGAATGTATCAGGTGAAGATTCAGGCAAGAAACCATGGGACAAGTTGGGAAGCTTGTACTAATCGAAACCCCTGGTAAATAAGTTATTCCTTAGAAATAAATTGTATCTTATGAGTAGGAGTGAGGATAGTTTTGTGATTGAGCATTTAAATGTATTTAATAGCATAATAAGTGAGTTATCTTCTATGGATATTAAAATCATTAAGGAGGAGAAATGTATTAGCCTATTATGTTATTTTCTCGACTCCTGAGATAGCTTAGTTGTGGCTATAGGGACTAATTCAACCACATTAGCACTAGAAGACATGGTTTCATCTCTATTGTCAGAATAAATGAGAATGAATAACATGGAAGGATCGACCAAAGAAACATTAGTGGTGAGAGGTCGACCGATTGAAAAAAATAAAGGAAAAATATCTGATAGAAATTCTAATTCAAAGGGTAGATACAAATCCCATGTTGAGTCAATGAGAAGATGTTGGAAATGTAGTAAAATTGGGCATTAAAAAGGGACTGCAAGTTGAAGGAAATAGAAGTCAATACAGGATCTGATGAGAAGCAGTTGACTAATAGAAAGATGACTCCAAATAAAGGAGGCAATGTGTACCTGGCATCGACCAATACACAGTCAGATCAAGTTGTTGGTTTGATCGAATTAGGAGAATTATATTGTATGACACCACATAGAGAATGGTTCTACAAAATATGAATGATATGAAGGAGGAGATTTGTTCTTGGGGGATGACTTGAAAATCAAAATTGACGAACGAGGAAGAATTCAACTGATACTGGAGGATGGGAGGAGTAGTGTAGTATACCTAGGGAGTTAATATGGGGTGCCTAGGGAGGTACCCAATGGGAATGTGGTTATGTATTATTAGTGGAAGTGATTTAATATATCATAATGTGGTCATTCAATGTAAGGTGGATTAGGTCCACTATATTAATAAAGGCTCACTATGGCAGTTAGATGTAATAAATGTGAGAAGGCTCTCTAGAAGGTTCCTAGGAGACAAAGAGAGCTATATAAATAAGTGTAAGAAATGTAATGAAGCATAGTGAAGAATATTGTGAATGTATCAAGCATTTCTTGAGGAGTGTTATCCTTCCGTAAGGATTAATATATGGTGTTACCCTACCCAAGGGTTTTCTCTATTTCTTGTGTTCAGTATTTGGTGAATGGTTTGGATTATTCTTGTCGATATTCTTGGTTATTTTGAGATTTATATCTAGATCTATTCAGGTACATAACAATTGGTATCAAAGAAATTTCCTTGTCCAAAGAAGGGAAGATTTGTTTCTCCTTTTGCATAATTTTTTTAGAGAAGAAAAAGAGGGCGGTGCACTTCAGGTTCAGATTTAAATCTTTATGAGCTGAATTTGGGGAAAAAAAAATGGTATTTAAATTCCTCTCAGAAAAATACCCAATTTTAAAAAAACAATTATCCTAAACGAATTCTGGGAAGTAAAGTTATCAACATTTTAAATTCAACAGGTTTTCAGGGTATTTTCTGGAAAAAGTTAGGATTTTATGCAGTAAGTTATTTCAACACCCTAGTTTTTGTTGAATATTTATTCCAAGCATGATATTTTTTACTGGAAGAGATGATGGCCCTAGTATTGAATAATTTATACAATCTCACAAGTCATTATGAAAAGAGAAGTGGAAATATTTTGTAGATTGGGGTTTCAAAGGTGATGCTCTCATATGGTGGAAATCATTTCACCATTCTGAGTGGATGTCACTTTCTGATGAAGCACTTGAAAAATTACTTTTAGACAAGTGGTATCATACAAAGAGTAAGGATAAATACATCACCAAGAGTTTTTTCATGTGGAAAATATATATTACAAGTTCAAGGTTGTATTCATAAAGAAAATGTCATTGTTTCTATTAACCCTAGTTGCAATTTTTTTTAAATCAATATTCAATTGGTTAATAGATTGCAAGTTCTGGAAAAGAATATTCAAAGCACACAGGTTGCAGGTGAAAATGTTAAAATTTTTAAAGATTTGAAGCTCAATATGGATAAATATGTGTTGCATTCATATTTTGAGGCTCTAGATATGGGTGATGAAGACATTTTTTGGGGATATCCTTGGATAGAATCAGTGGCTACCACTAATATTAATGTGCAAAAGAAGTTTCTAAAGATTTCGTACAATAAAATTAAAATTGCACTACAGAATGTGTCTCTTAGTAAGAAATATGGGCCCATGGAAGCTAGCAAAGTAGTTATTGCTGAGTCTGAAGTTGAATCAGAGGCATAGTCTACAGAAGGAGATGAAGCAAAACTACAAGAAGGGAATAATCAAGAAGCTAAGGAGGTTATTGACTCAAAGGCACAAAGTGTTGCAAATTTGAAGAAAAAAGAAAAGATTGCTACAATTTTATATCACCATCCACATCATATAGAGACACAAAAGTCATCAAGGAAAGGGCGTGTGCATCAACACATTTATGCACCAGCAGTGCATCAGACATGAAACTGATCAAGAGGTGCATGGAGGACTACCAAAACTACGGGAAGAGATTAGGCTACAGAAACAATCCCATGGAAACTCTGACATGATGCAGAGCAAGATCAAGGTGGCAAGGAAACATATGGACATCATGTTCGACTTCCATTGGGAAGGATGGATGGTCATACTTGGTACCAGTTGACTACATATATTAGCTAGTCATATTGTATGGTTTCTTCTCATATTTCAAGGATTAAACATGTGAAGGGGGATGGAAT
The DNA here is from genome assembly GCA_032191745.1 of Picea mariana. Taxonomy (NCBI): domain Eukaryota; kingdom Viridiplantae; phylum Streptophyta; class Pinopsida; order Pinales; family Pinaceae; genus Picea; species Picea mariana. The sequence continues at coordinate 5,290 of JASDQU010253915.1, forward strand.
GTTGTATACCTAGGTAGGTAATATGGGGTACCTAGGGAGGTACCCAATGGGAATGTGGTTATGTATTATTAGTGGAAGTGATTTAATATATGAGAATGTGGTCATTCAATGTAAGGTGGACTAGGTCCACTATATTAATAAAGGATCACTATGGTAGTTAGATGTAATAAATGTGAGAAGGTATGGTAGTCGACATGACTCCTCATGAGGTATGGTATGGTAAGAATCCTTTAGTTTCACATCTCAAAGTATTTGTCTGTGATGCATTTGTACATGTTCCCAAGAAAAAGAGGAGCAAGATGGAAAAGAAGGAAATCAAGTGTATTTTAATTGGATACAAATAAGGAATGAAAGGATATAAGATTTGGGATCCAAAATCAAGGAAAACAATGTAAAGTCAAGATGTGGTCTTCAAAGAAGTCGAAAGGGAGTTTGAGTCTGAATTAACGGTTCAAATAGAGAATGATCCAGAGAAGGTGCATTTTGAGATAAGGAATGATAAAGATGATTCAGATGAAGAGGTGGAACAACCAACCTTGGCTTTAAGAAGGTGAGAACGAGTAAGAAAACTAGTAAAAAGGTATAGTCAGCTCAAATTCTATTCTGCATTTGTGTTAATTGCCACCAACGAAGAGCCCAATTCAGTCATGGAGGTAGTAGACTCAACAAAGGGTAAACTCTGGAAGGACGCCATGGTCTAAGAGACAGAATCTTTGCATGAGAATGATACATGTTATTTAGTTGAACTACCTAGTGGAATAAATCCCATTGGTAGTAAGTTGGTATTCAAGAAAAATATGGACATTGTAGGTCAAGTAGAGAAATTCAAAGCTCGACTGGTAGTGAAAGGATATTACCAAGTCAAAGGAGTTGAATTTGGTGAGATTTTTTCCCTTGTTACCAAATTAACTTCCATTAGAGTACCGATGTCTCTGGTTGCAACATTTGATATGGAAATAGAACATATGGATGTGAAGACAATGTTCCTACATGGGGACCTAGAAGAATAAATCTACATGAAATAGCCTAAAGGATTTGTAGTAAGGGGAAATAAATATTTGGTGCGTGAGTTGAAAATATCTATTTATGGTATAAAGAAATAACTAAGGATGTGGTAAAAAAATTTCAACACATACATCCTTAGTTTGGGATTTGTGAGAAGCAAAACTAATCACTGCATATATTCCAAAGAAGAAGGTGGGGATTTCATATATGTAGAATTTCATGTTGATGACATGTTGTTGATTGGAAACAACATGAACACAATAAAGGAGGTGAAGAAGAAGCTATCCTCCAAGTTCGACATGAAGGATCTCGATGTAGGGAACTTCATTATGGGAATGGATATTAAGAGAGATCGAGTAGCTAGAAATATCTAGTTGAACCAAAAGAAGTATATTGAAACAGTTTTGAAATGTTTCAACATGCAGGTTTGCAAACCTATGAAGGTGCCAATTTCTATGGGAGCAAGGATAATTGTCGAGAAATTTTCAAAGACACGGGAAGGAATAGAGGACATGGAACATGTTCAATATGCAAGTGTTTCTGGAAGTATAATGTATGTGATGGTATGCACTTGACCAAACATTTCTGATGTAGTGGGAGTGTTGAGATGATACATGTCGACACCTGGAAAGGAGAATTGAAAAACTATCAAGAGAGTATTCAGGTATTTATGTGGCCCAAAAGACTATTCTATATGCTACCAAGGAAAATCTGGAGGTGATAGTGAATTAGATGTACATGTCTTTTTCGACGTCGACTGGGTTGGAGATCCAAATCGACAAAGGTAGACCAATGAATATGTGTTCAAGAAGTTCGGTGAAGAAATCGACTGGATAAGTAAGCGATAAGCGGTCGTAGACTTGTCAACAACATAAGCTAAATATATGGTAGCCAATCATGGAAGCAAAGAAGAAATATGGATGCAACGACTATGTTCAGGAATCATGCTTAAGAATAAAGCTATGAAGATAAGTTGCAATAGTCAAAGTTCAATATTTCTGGCAAAGAACCCAACTTATCATTCCAAGACTAAGTATATTTGTTATAGCAAGATTTGCCTCACCATTGCTATCTTGCACAGAGGGCCTTTTTCCATTTCCCTATGCAGACTTATCAACCCCTTTTTGATAAATCCAGAGCCATAAATATATATTTTTCCACATATACGCTCCCTAAATGCTTTGCAAGATGCGTATACGCATGCTGCTCCACTACAACTTGCGTATATCGGGATTTGTGCCAGAAAATACAAAATGAGGTTGGGTTTCCATGTCATGACAGAAGATCTATGATCTTTTGCCTTCCATATATTAGAAACATTCCAACTCGGCCCTTCAGTTGCATTCTGGAGGCTATAAGAGCACAATTCTGAGCTATGGAAAAGGAGGAGAAAGCATTCAACTTTGAGAGCAAAGTTACTCTAGAGAAATTACTTCATATTGAGTCTGCATCCCTTTGTCCCTCAAGTATGAACACAGTGTTCATCCCCCAAGCTCTTTCCTTATTGTCGTCATTACCTCTTTGCTATGAGCTTGCCTTTGGTGGAGGATTGAAGTGGTGGAGACCCAGTTGGAAGGAACTTGGTTTCTTGGTTTTGAACCATGCTGACACAGAAGTCTATAATGTTGATACTTATGTTGATCAATTATTAATAGAAATACTCATTTCCCATCCTATCGATATCTTTCAAATATATGATTATTATCCATGGGCATGTTTGTAATGTTTATTAATGGATTGTACTATCTGATGTGCTAACTCATTTTATATATTGTCACTATATACTTGCATCGCTTGTTCGTTGAGAACTTCTTGTAGGTGTAAAGCTTTGGGTCAAAGTGCTCAATGGTGGAATGCCATCAAATGATTAGATTGAGGTAGGCTTCTTCCTCGTATTGTGCATTAGTTTATATAGCACATGTTGGAATTGAGTTGATTTCTACAGTCATACCTGTTTATTGTGGTTTACCCTTGCCACAAAGAGTTTTTCTTTTGTAATAGAATTAGCGACTCCACTGGGGAGAGATCTTCCTTCTAAGGGTTGAAGTATTTTTTCTTCTTACATTGCTCTTTTTCCTTTTTGTTTCTTGTCGTATCACAGTTGGACAAAGATTGTTCACTCTGGGTCTAATTTTTTCAGCCTTTTACCCTTGCCTAGCCTTGTTTTAAAAGATATATGCCCTTTTTGCCCTGACAACTACGTATACACGCTTGTTGTCCCACTACAATAAGCGTATATATGCCTTTTTCTCTTGAACAGGCACATATACCACTACCCCTTGCTTGCTTGCTTGGTTTAGTGACTATTGGGTAGGTTTTGAGGATTACTGAACCTTCTTAGGTCTCTGTGGTGCCTGTTGAGATTATCTAGTATGACAGGAAACCTGTTTGGAGTTGAATTTTTGGGCAGTGTCTTTCTCTTTGTTTTCCGTTTTTTATTTGTCCTTGGTAGTTGGGTTGTCTTCTTAGATGCTTGGTATTCTACTCGAGTGATTTCTTTTATACATAGTAGAAGTTATATATCAAGTCGCTTATCAATCCATGCATTTTCTTTTTAATACATTGAAAATACAAAAAAATAGGTATTTTGCATTGGTTGGTATTTTTGTCTTGGAACCTTTATCATTAGCTTAGCACATTTAGCGAAATATTGCATTTTACTTCTAAGTTGCAGAGTTAAAATTGAAGATTGCATTGTTTTTATTTAGCATATCATTCATTGAAAAGTTAAAGTTAGGCTTTGCATTATATATATTTTTATTTTTATGCATAGTCATAACACCATGAGTTTCATTTCCATACCTTTTTCTGTAATCACGGCCAATAAAATTTACGCTTTAAACTAAAATTGATTAGTAATGATTTTATTGTTGAGGGTGCACAAACTAGCCTAGGATTTAGTGCCTTGGAATATGATTTTGTGAGTAAACTTCTCCAAGGCAATTAAATCAAAATATGTGTCTAACACAGGGAGTTGAGAAATCCATTGTATAATTGGTAATATTAGGAGGCTCCACTCACACCGGAGTTAAGCATGAGGTCAGGCAAAGTTTGTTGAAGGGATAACCCCTGGATACTCACCTAGCATCAGAGATATTTCTGTGGATTTATTCGTATTTGGGGATCTTGCTAGTATCCATACCTCTATGAGAGGCGGTACTTTCAAGGTTTTGGTATTTGCTACCCTGCCCATATGGTAATCCAGACTTACGAATGTTCGCCTGTGCATCAGTTATATAGTGGTTGATTAGTTGCTTGACTTAGGTTTCTCATAGGTTACTTGCAGGGGTTATTCTGCTTGTATCCTGAGTCAGATAGGGGTCGGACAACACACAACCTTTATGGAAGATTACCTCTCTGGGGGGATCTAACCAATTGGTTTTTAAGCCTACAAGGGCCCTTATAACTGGTTATGTTACCTCCAAACTTTAGTAGGGAGTCTCAAGTCCCTCTTGAATGAGGCATACCTTCTTTAGCAAGGGAGGCCACTCAGCCACTTTAGCCCGTTTGCATATATATTGGTCGTTTAACTTTTTGGTATGCTCTTTGATTACTAATTTGCCCTAGGACTTTGTTTTTTTGTTTCATTATCATGGATAGTGGAGTGCCTTTTACTCTTCCATTCACTGCTACCCCCCCATGATGCCTCATCATTTCATGGGGGCAGACCCTTCTTTTTTTTACAATGGTATGCATGATTACAATGCTCAATCCACACCTTGGGTCTCTAGTCATTTTTCTGTTGACATGCCTTCCCACGTGCAACCCCCTCCCTGGTCTAATTATATGAATCCTAGCATTGGACCCGGGGGCACCATCGCTCCCATGCCCACTTCTTCATTTGATATGAGTTGTGTTCCCATGGGAGGATGGAACCTTCCACCTTATGGATCCAATCCTAGCTATGTTCTTTCAAGATCAAGTGCTCAGATGGGTGCTTATTACACCCATGTATCTTTCATCTGCCATGTCAGTTCCTTTAAACACTTTTTATGCACCAGGTCCTCAAGTACCCCTAGGTCTTCCGTATGGGGAAAATCAATTTTATAATTCGGGATACCCTCCTTATGGGACACCCTCACAAGGAGGAAACATATATCCTCACTCAAATAATTCTTATCCTACCTCGGCCTCTTTGCAGACCTCAGTGATGATGCCCATCCGGACCTCTTCAAACCACCTTGGCATAAACCACCATGTTTCTGGGCCAGGACAGGGAGTATACCAAGATCCTTTCTGGCCTGCAATGTTTCAGAATCAATCTTTTCTGGGACCTTAGAATCAAATACCACAATCTATCTCTAGCCCAACCACTGTAAGCCACACCAGTGCACCATCGCCCACCTCTGCTAGTCATGTCGGAGATGAGTCGACACTTTCTACAAATCATGTCGACAACTCGCTTGCAACCTCTGCCAATTATGTTGGGGGCACCATCCTTTTCACCCTGGATCATAGCCATGTCATGTCTCCATCTCTTATTCATCATACAGAAGACGAATCTCTTCCTCGACTAGTCCCATCGAGAAACCTAAACGTCTCAGACATAAGCCTAAATTTTTTTGTAGGACTTGTGAAGGAATCCATCTTACTCATTTTTTCCCCGTGACTGTTGGGATACCAGAGGCGTGGGGCTCGCCCAAAACCCCTTTGGACTTTGAGACACCCATGGTTCCTCCTCACACCACTTCACCTTTAATGATCCCGACAGTCTCACCACCGATATTTTCCTCTGACCTCACCCCCTCCACGGAAGGTGAAGCGTCTCCTGCCCCCATTACCATGCATCCTCTTCAACCTATAATTGAAGAAGTCACCACGCCAGTGCCATTTATGGTCAAACCGACTCTCCCTTAAAAGAGTGATGCACCCTCTAGTCATGTCATCAACATTCCAAGTATTCCCCCTTCTAAACAAGAGATATTCATTCTTCCTCTGAATTCTCTCTCTCGGAGTTCTAACGAGGTCCCCTTCGACTGGGACGACCTGACGAGACATCCCATACCCCCACCTATGTATGTACCACTAAGAGACATTATTCGAACCATAACATAGACTATGTACTCCATTAACACTTTCTCCTCCTCGACTTGGAGAGCTTTGGGCTTTCCCAAGCTTTTGTCAGCTATCTGTAGGATACTGACTTTCAGCAGAAGGCTAGGACTGTTGACTAGAAATAAAAACAAGTCTTGGTTAATCTCTTTTCCAACTCGTTATTAAAAATTGAAAAGATCGCCGAGTGATTTGTCCCTTTCACACTTGTTAAAATTGGATTTGAAAGATCATGAGTCTTAGTTAAGCTCTTTTCTGACTCGCTATAAAAAATGGAAAAGATCGTCGAGTGAACTTGTCTTTTTCACACTCATAAATTGGATTTTAAAAGACATCTATTTGACACAAGTTTACCCCTTTTTCACACCAAAGTAGACAAAAAGATATAAAAAGGGACATTTTTTGGCGTTAAATTGTGATTGCATCTCATGACCTTGCTTGTAGTATTGAGCCTTTAGCCGATTCTCGATTTGCGTTATAAACCATGGCCCAAGCAATTTGCATCCTCAACCAAGTAGAGCCTTGTTTATATCGTTCACAATTTGACACCCTATACCCTAGAAGCAATAACACCCGGAGTGTCTATCTCCCACATGCATTTCCTTGCATTGAGTATAGGTACATTCCACTGCTGGAACTAGTTTTTCTTACTTGCGACACTTGTTCCCTCCTCTGTATCATAGCATTCACTTGTTATGAAAAAACAAAAAAGGCGGGTAGGAAGGGAGTACTATATTGTAATTGGCAGCAGTCGTACCGCCTTTGAACAGAGCACAAAGTTATTGAGTCCTTGCATCATCATAATTTTGGGTTTAGCATGGCCTTAGGAAGTTGATCTCATCACATAATTTTCTCTATCGACTGGTTAATATTCCAGTCACTATAGGGAACATTATGGATGCCTCCTGCATCTAGTTGTCACATCATTAAGTCTATGCTATCGAAATCCACCGTATGTCTCGTGCTCTTGTTCAAAGGAAGTCTATCAACTAGTTTCAGCCACTCCTTAGAAATCTTGACTTTGCATGTCAGGCATACCCTCAGTTTGTCTTAGAATCACATTATACTTTGGTCTTATGATGCACCCTGGCCCTTCTTTCATCATTGGTAGGTCACCTTGAACCCAACAATCGACATTTCATCATGGGTCATTGACTGGGTGGTTTCCCTTATGTTCGACGGCAAGACATCTATTCACACTTTGGGGTTCATGCAGTGTCTTGGATTCCATTAGCCTTATTGGTGGTTTCCTCTCCTTTGTCAGTAGCTTTCATCATTGGTTGTTATTCAGAGGGTCTTTTTCATGTACCGCTTTCATTTGGCACACATGAAAGATGCACAGGGTCGTTGGTTCGTGAACATGCTCTTCGCCCGATCTCCACCAAATCATGAAGCTCCTGCTTTGTTCCTCGTGCTGACTGATGAGAGATGCCTTAATGCTCTCCTTTCAGTGGATCTCTTTCCATTGACTTCAGGTCATGTATTCTGGATACGAGACCTGGATTTTTATGAGTACCTTGAGGCTTGCAGTCATTAGTGGCAGGCTCTCTTGCCATTGATAGATGGGAATACATCAATGTCTCTTAATCAATGGATCTCTCAAGTGTTTGACACCACCTCCTTTATTCACATTTGTAGAGATGTACTTGGTGCCTTGATACCTACTTTCATCATTGGTAGGTTGTCTCGCATTTGTTAACAATATACCTCAATGACCGGTAATCAAATGATGTCTCATCGTGTTCGACCTCAACTCCTTTATTCACATGATGTAGACTTGCACCATTGGTGGATTGTATTGAAGACTTGAAGACATCGTTTTGTGGATGCATATTTTCTGAGTTGTTGCTTCCATTTCATTAGACCAGTACCTATTTGACATCAGCGATCATGGGAGATCGGATTGTACTCCATGCTATATAGATATCTTTAGACTGATTTGGAGACTGGTTTCACTGGGCCTTGTTCACGACTATGACAGCTATTGGCATGTAACCGCATTTATGCTTACCTACTCATGGCCATGAACACTTGTTGGTATATTTTCCACATGGATCTGCATTGTATTCTTGGCAGCCATGTATGCAAAGTTAGTACATAATATAATGAGCAATTGAGTTCATCCAGCTGGTTCTCTACCACTCCACTTCTGGGTTATTTATAATGTATTTCGGCCATTGCAGATACTCCTCTGATCTCACACATTAGGGGGCATCTGTTATAGCAAGATTTGCCTCACCATTGCTATCTTGCACAGAGGGCCTTTTTCCATTTCCCTATGCAGACTTATCAACCCCTTTTTGATAAATCCAGAGCCAAAAATATATATTTTTCCACATATATGCTCCCTAACTGCTTTGTAAGATGCGTATACGCTTGCTGCTCCACTACAGCTTGCATATATCGGGATTTGTGCCAAAAAATACAAAATGAGGTTGGGTTTCCATGTCACGACAGAAGATCTATGATCTTTGGCCTTCCATATACTGGAAACTTTCTGAATCGGCCCTTTAGTTACATTCTGGAGGCTATAAGAGCACAATTTCGAGCTATGGAAAAGGAGGAGAAAGCATTAAACTTTGAGAGAAAAGTTACTCTAGAGAAATTACTTCATCTTGAGTCTGCATCCCTTTGTCCCTCAAGTCTGAACACAGTTTTCAGCCCCCAAGCTCTTTCCTTATTTTCGAGAGGACCTTATTACCTCTTTGCTATGAGCTTGTCTTTGGTGGAGGATTGAAGTGGTGGAGACCCAATTGGAAGGAACTTGGTTTCTTGGTTTCGAACCATGTTGACACAGAAGTCTGTAATGTTGATACTTTTGTTGATCAATTATTAATAGAAATACTCATTTCCCATCCTATCAATATCTTGCAAATATATGATTATTATCCTTGGGCATGTTTGTAATGTTTATTAATGGATTGTCTTATCTGATGTGCTAACTCATTTTATATATTGTCACTATATACTTGCATCGCTTGTTCGTTGAGAACTTTTTGCAGGTGTAAAGCTTTGGTTCAAAGTGCTCAACGGTGGAATGGCATCAAATGATTTGATCAAGGTAGGCTTCTTCCTTGTATTGCACATTAGTTTATATAGCACAGGTTGGAATTGAGTTGATTTCTGCAGTCATACCTATCTATTGTGGTTTACCCTTGGCCATAGAGAGTTTTTTCCTTGTAACAATATTGATGTACAATACCATTTTGTAAGATACATGGTGGATATAAACAAGGTGTTGTTAGAGAAAGTAGATACTTTGGAAAACATAACAAACTCTTTGACCAATTCTGTGAGTGTTGTGAATTTCTATTGGTGTAGAGAGGCAATGGGCATTGTTTCCATGATTCTGTGAACGAAAGTTCAGAAATATCTCAGTTTCAACAAACAAAACAACAAGTGGGAGATTTTTGGGTTGTTATATTCTTTGTAGTGAAATTTGAAGGACGAGGTAGATCGAATAGGAAAATTCAAAGTCAAAATAATCGACATAAAATCGAAGAAGTCAATTGATAAGAGGTCTATATGCAGTCATGTGGCAATCGACTGAAGACTGAATGAAGGATGACTTGTAGTTGACTAGTAATGACTTGGTAGTCAACTGTAACAGAATCCCGAGATTTGTGGGATTTGTATAAAATGATCTGTGTGGATATGTAACATTTTTTGGGTGCCTTTTTTTCGGGTTTTTCCTATTGTAAATCCTATAAATAAGGCATGTTGTAATGATGTAAAAGCTAATATTGAATTAATATTTAGAGAAATCGTTTTAGAGGTTGCTAGTCATGTAGATGTAATATGAATTGGATACATGGTCATTCTTGTGTAAAGCAAGAAGTTATGATGTTGATTGTGTCTTAAGTGTAGACCAAGGGTAGACATGTTACCTTTTATTCTAAATAAATAAGACAACAAGAGACCAATACGCTCAAGGAATGTTGGTTTTCCTGTTTGGGTTTCAAGGGTAAAATATATGTGTACTGAATGTTTGTTTTGCCATTTATTTTATATCCTAAATATTTCTTCCTTTTTTTTGGTCGATTTAGCATGGATTGTTCTCAATCTACAAGGAGATATTCAATTTTGAGCTTCCACAGCTCAAAATTCTAGCCATTGAATTTTTCGATCTCTATTTTCGAGCTACTTGTCATTCATTAAGCACAAATTTAAAGATCTCTTACTTACAACTCTTACTGAACCTAGGGTTTAGCTCAGATCCAAGGTTGTTAAACTGAAATATGATACCACATGTTAGGAAATTAAACACTTCCACGCTAAACCTAGCAAAAGAGAGGAAGAAATATTTAGGCTATAAAATAAATGACAAAGAAAACATTTAGTACACCGATATTTTACCTTGGAAACCCAAATGGAAAAACCAACATTCCTTGAGCGTATTGCTCTCTTTTTGTCGTGTTCATTTATTTTATAGCATAAATCTTTCTTCCTCTCTTCTGCTAGGTTTAGTATGTAAGTTTTTAATTTCCTGACATAAAATAATGAAGTCTGAGATAGAATCCCATGGAGTGAAGGAAATTGTATATTTTGGATAATTGTAAGATGATGGGAAGAGAATTGTAGTTGAATATAGAAACATATCTAAGGAGATTGAGATGATATGTAGAATGAGGAAAAGACTGAAGATAACACTAAAGATGAGAAAAGGTATGTAGATTTCAAAGTGTGGTGTAGGAAAAGAAAAGTGGCAGCGGGTGGGGAGGTTAATGATCCCTTATATT
>JASDQU010253916.1:3849-16115 GCA_032191745.1 Picea mariana
GTCTACAACATCTGCATCTATCTTACCTTCAAATATGGGAATATCGAAGTTTATTTGTACCTTGAAGGGGGTGGCGCCTAAGTTCGAAGAAGATGCATTGCCTGTTGGTAGCTGCCAAAGGATTTGCATGAAACTATCCATCATCTCGTTCCTCTGTTGCGTGAGGGCTTCCTCAATCAACAGTTTGAAAGGATCTCTTGTCCCATCATCTTTCTTTTCTCCTTCAATGGGAGGTCACTTGGGTGTGTGAGAGATTCTTTCCTCAAGAGAAATAATCTTGAGACCCAACTCTTTGTACTCTGACCTTATTGGGGACATGCATTAAGAAGACAAGGAGAAGATCGCTCTGATACCACTGATCCAGATTTTATGAGCAGAACAAAATGAATACAAATTATTAATAGGTGCTTAACATGAAATAACAGAGATACAATAAAACTGGTTTTCTATTCAATAATGAAATAAGTTGAAACTGTAAAATGCAGCGAAAACAAGCTTGCTGGAATGGTGGCAACTTATCTCTGAGAAGAGATGTGACGGTAGTGCGCATTCACAAGAAGAGGAATACAATAAGACTCTGAAGGCCTTTTTACAATAAGAAAGAATGCCAAAAACCGAATACATCCAAAAACCTAACCCTAGGAGATGAAGCACCAAAAGTCATATGGGCCCCGTTTGGGTAAGTTAGTACATCAAATTCCCGGGGTCATAACTTTTTCATACGATCTTCGTTTTAGGCGTGTAATAGCCCATTGGAAAGGTGTCATCGAGGATATTCATTTTGGGGGTTCAAATATGCTTTTATCTATCACTAAGGATTTATATCCTGAAAAAAAAAACTTCATTTAGGCCCTCAAAATGGCCTTGGAAGTTAAAATTGCTAAAAATAGTAAATTGCCAAAATTGTCAAAAAACTATTTTGAGCCAGTTGGAAAAGGTGGGTTGCCAACAATATCCATCTAGATCAGAAGTGTACTCTCTAGTTCAAGTAGCAAGGAGATGAAACACGTGTTGGACATTCCAACAACCATGCTCTCTAGTTTAAGTGTACTCTCCAGTTCAAGTAGAAAGGCATTGCAACACATGGTGGACATGTAAGTAGCCACACATTGGCAACTTGTAACAAACTTAGTTATTTATACTATGTGATATAAGTCCATCACATAAAAAAATTATGTAACAACTAATGTTATCAAACTAATGCTAGAAAATATGTAGCATTAGTCAACCTTAACCTCAGTATATATTGAGTATTTTGATATTCCCTAACTTAAACATTAGGAAATCATGGATATAATTTGATTTTTCCTAGAAAAGAGACCAAATAAGACCTCAAATTCCTTGATTGGTTAAAAAAAATGTTGCAAGAACCTCATAGGTGTAAAAAAGCATTATATGATAAAAGTTTGGGTAAAATGTATCGGTTTACATGCAAAACTATTGAAAAATAACATTTTGTTTACAATAGTCCCTATTGCTTTGGGCAGGGACTAATAAGACGAAACTAACATATTTGAACTATGGTTAATAATTTACGATTTTCTTCATAGACAACGCTTTTGTCCTCTCCAAAGTAAGTTTCACTCCATATGTGGAAATACTAGAGATGGATGCTGATAATTTCATTATCCAGTTGAGGTTGCCCCTATTAATTTATATTGTTTGTAGCTTCCATATTAATATATTTTTTTTAGTTTTTATTGATAATTAATTATGTTTTTTTTTTTTTAATTCATTTAATTATTAATTTATATTTTTTTTGGTTTTAATTTATTATTAGTTTTATACTTTTTGATTTTTAGTTAATTAATTATACAGTGATACAATTTATTTTAAATTGCCAATTTTTTTTATTTGTGTTTTTCCATTTATGTTATGTTTGGATAATGATTATCCATGGATCACATAGTGTATCTCCCCATGGCCTTTCGCCTTTGTAAGCATCCTTCCCTCTCAATGCCTGGGCATCCATCCAATGCATTATTTTCGATACATAAGGCATTGAACCTGCTTCACACCTCACCAAATTCCCATCAATCGATCAATCACTCAAGACTGGGTGGACTACTACTAATAGTTATTTATCACCATTCTTTTATAATGAACGGGTTATGCAATAATATTTTTATGGGTAAAATTTTAATTGTTTTTTTTTATTTTCATATAAAAAGAATAATTTATTTTAACATATCAAATTAGAAAGGCTACAATAAAGTTAGCTCTTCAGTTTGAAATATAATCATTCTCTTCAAATTTGATCCTTGCGAATTTAAAGTGCCTGTGAGACTTTTAAGGAGAAAAAATAAATTTTATTTATTTTTAAGTTTAAATAGAGTATATATGTTAAATAAAGCATTCATATATATCATTATAAGTCATTTATATATATCATAATTATGTTTTAAAGTATAGTTTTAGAAAATTATTTTATATTTTAAATTTGTTTATTTATCGTTAAATGTTATTATATAATTTTATATAAAAATATTAATCAAAATAGTTTTAAAATGCTAGATTAAAAAAAAATTATATTATATTATTTTCTATAATAATATTAATATGATAATTTTAAAATACAAAATTAAAATAATTATTAAAAAAAATTGTATAATAAAATTATCACACTTTATATATATAAAGAATGTAAAATTTTTAGGAAAGCCATTAGGGATGCTTCTAATGAGTCCTTAAAACTCAATAAGATAAATACATACAAAACCCTAATTAAAAGGAAAAAAAAAGGTACCATATCAATAAAAGGCAAGAGCAACTTTCACAATTATATAATTCGGATCCTAAGAAGTTATGGAGCCAAATTCTAAACCGCAATACTAAAGAAAATAATAGGATTCCCTTAAGGGACTAGAATTCCAACCTTAAAAGTTGAGTTCCCTTATGCCATGGACACCACCATTCCTATTGTCCCTACAAAGGAAGAAGTTTTTTCTTTAGATGAAATAGAGTTCGGGGTTAAGTGACTTGCAAATGGGAAAGCTAAGGACATTGAAGGGTACCAACATGAAATTTTTAAAATCAAAGGGCCTATCCTTATCCCTCACATACACAATCTCTTCAATTTAGCAGTCAAGCAGGGCTTCCCTAAACCCTGGACGCAAAGCGTCATTGTTCCTATTTTTTAAAATGGGGATATAAACATTTCCTCTAATTATAGGACCATTATGATTAGCCCGATTTTAGCCAAGCTTTATGGAATTATTTCGGAAAAGAAGATTATCCTTTGGCTAGAAAGTCATGGTAAAAGAGCTAAAGGTCAGGCCAGGTTTAGGAGATATCATTCAATTGTGGACTATCTCGTTACCTTTAGGATCATTGCAGAGGAGTTATGCAATACTAAAACAAATCTTTTTTGTTGTTTTGTTGACTTTAGAAAAGATTTTGACATGGTTCCTAGGAAAAACCTTTGGAATAGGTTGGAAGAGATAAAAGTGTCTCTCGACTTGAGGGTTGTTGCAATAAATATGTATAAGAACGTTATTGCTAATTTTAAAAACACTGAGGGCTGGTCAAATGAGATTAACTGCAATATCGGAGTTAAACAAGGTTGTCCCTTGTCCCCTACCCTGTTTGGCATATACATTGACAATTTAGAATATTGCTTGGAAAAAGAAATTTGTGTTGGCCCTACTCTCACTGGACCAGGACACTGGGATAGTCATCAATTTTATTCTTTATGCTGATGATATAATTCTTATGGCAATGAGTCCCCATGATCTTGAAAACCAACTAAGAATCCTCAAGGATTTTTGCTCCAATATGGCTATGAACGTTAATACTAATAAGACTAAGGTCATGATTATTAAATCCAATAAGATATCTTATGATACCTTCGTATATGACAACAACAACTTGGAGGAATTTTATATTCACCACAAGCTCAACTGGAATTATAGCATTGAGAAAAGGATTATTGGGGGATGGAGATCTTATTATGAGCTTGAAAACAATTGTAAATCAATTGATCTTTGGAGTTGGGATAAGAAGAAACTCCTTCTTGAGACTCTCATTATACCTGTTATTTTTTATGGATGTGAAGTCTGGGGCTTTAGTATCTCTTGTGAATCGTGGAGAAAGATAGAGAAAATACAAAAGAATTTTATAACCTATAATCTCAAAATTAAAGGAAATACACCATATCCCATCCTCCTCTTAGAAACAAGTATCTTCCTCATTGAGAGCATGGCTATGACTAGATACCTAATTTGTGACATCCCCAAAAACAAATTATTTTTGAAAGTCGAAAATTGTTAGAAAATTATTCTGTTTTTGGTAAATTCGAATTTGGAATTTTTTTTCCATTTATGGCAATTTCGAATTTCGAATTTGATAAATTGTAATTAATTATTATCACTGTTGGAAAGAGACCTGATTTGACCCAACTAACTATTTGACTATGACACTTGTATGTAAACAAAATATTTTTTTATTACTATAGGAGGACAAATGGAACAACCATGTTAAATTTAGCTGACCATGACTCCATGAGTGGGGAACATGTTGGAACTACCTCTGGGATGATTGTTACAAGAAGAAAATTAGGGATTTGGCCATTGGAAGCCCCTGAAAATCATGGATTTAGAAAGCTTGAAAAATTCCCAAGGGAGGGAAAAAGACCTAGGCAAAAAGGATTGTTTGATATATAGCATATGTGAGGAGGTAGGACATTGTCTACTATGATGGAAAGAGAAAGGCTGAGCACTTGTTGTTATGAACACTAAATTTTTAAGTGTGAGGCAAGGAGGAGACTACGTGGAGAAAGACATTATTGAAGAGGAGATTCCAAGTTTTCCCTCATGGATTCATGGTCAGGCTAGCGGGTGAATTCGGGCAAGTTATTCAACTGCCTGGTTCTACGGTTGGGAGAAACGCGGTTGTTCCCTTTGTTTTCCCACGAACTAATTCAGATATGTTTCTCTACTCTCCTCCTTTCTTGATTGTGCCATTGAAGTGATTGTATACGTTTACAGTCCTAGATGATTATCTTAATGTCATATGTGTTAGATGGAATTACAGATCTGTTGTAGATTAATTGTGGTAGAAATAATTTGGTTCAATTAAACACTGTAGCAATATGATCATAGTATACTATCTGTTGTAGGAATGACCTAGTATACTACATAATGTATCTATATGGATTTATCTGGGTTCTCTGTTGTAGTAACAGAACCAATATATGAATATATAAATTTATAAAGAAATGTGTTCTATCTGTAATGGGAATAGAGCTAGATCTGAGCAGTAAATGGTGTTACAAAACTACTATGTGTTAGTTGTGCCAAGAACAGATCTATTCTACTTGAAGAAATAAATTAATCATGCAAATCCTGAAATTTCAAATACTGGAAACTTTCTACCTATCATAAGATCATCATGAGGTAATACGCCTTTAAGTATTCAACTCCTGTAGTGAGATTTCAATCTATGTAAACATTTAAAGAAATCTAGAAATGAATTTAGGAATATTATACTCATTTATCTCTACACAGAACCATAATCATGGATTATATAAATAGGTTGTAGAAGTTGTCGAAAATGCGACTATCAAAGATGAGGAAAGCATTTACTCATGTAAATTAAGATAATTATAGATATATAGTTATGCATATATATATATATATATATATATATATATATATATATATATATATATATATAGGGGTATGTGTGAACAAATTAATGTATAATCTACTCCGAATGAGAGAATTTCAATGCTCGACACCAAAAAATTATGAATAAAGATTTTGTTATTAAATGTCTGAAACATATCAGTGTACAGTTCTGCCTTTCCCTGTAAATCGCATTATGGCTCTCTAACTCAAATATCTCAACAAGTCCATGGTGCAGAGACTAGTAAAGTGAATCACAACCGTCGAATAATAGGAAGGGAATTAAAAATTTCTGTAGCAAAAAATACAAATATATGTAGATCTAAAGATTTGGATCAACAGTCTTAAATAAAGAATGCTGGAGTGATAACCAACATCACCAAGATTCCTCCAAATTCTTCAAGAACTTCTCACTGGGATTCCTCCAAATTCTTCAAGAACTTCTCTTACTGGGAACCAAAATACCTTTCTGAGTAGTGCCTGATTTAATCTAACGCAACATCCACGTAAACCTATAAAAGAACAAGGCATTTAATTTTTTTTAGTAACAGACAGAGAACAAAACAAACTCAAAATTTGATAATCCATGTAAGACAACGAAGTTATCAACTGACAAAACCTTTACTTATATTGGATTGGCCATAAGTGTGCTCCAAATCCTAGTCGTGAACCGTCAATGAACCGAAAGGGGAGGAGTGAGCTCGATCAATCTGATGGGTACCCTCACATTAAATAGGGCCCCATCATTAGTCACAATATCCAGTTCAAAGGGAAGGGTTTTACAAGAAATATGATTTTTGTAAATGTACAGTAGTCCCAACACCAATTTGAGAAATCATCAAATAGTGGATGAGTATAATGTACTTATATGGAGGAACATAGGATACAAAGAGATTATACTAGACAGGACCTTCACAAGGAAATAAAGTCAATACATAGTTAAAATGAGAATGCCTAATTTTAACCACAGGAACCGGTTTTTTAATTTAACATGGAGTAATATAGACACCCTATCCATAATGAAAGGCTGCAAAAAGACAATACAAAGTCCGTAAATTTTTACCAGTTGCATGATATAAGGCTTTCGAACCTAAGGCGTATCGCTAATTCGAGAGCTATAGAAAAAAATATGAAAATGTTTATTCGGTCTTCTCTTTTGAAGTTACGGGCTATTGGTGAGGATGGTGTACAATCGAAAGAACTCCTAGAGGCAGATAAACAGAGTTAGGTTGGGAAAACATTAGTTAAACACCACACAAAGAATAACCAAACATAACAGGTAATGTTATCAGAGCCTACGAAAAGAAAACTTGTTTAACATGGACAAGAATACATTGCATTTACAATATGACTCTCACTCTAACAAATTAACTTATGGGATAAAACCCTCCAGAAGTTTCGCGAAGACTCAGTATCAAATGATGGTATAGAATAGTGAAGCAAAGAGAGAACGACAAGCCCTAATGGAAACTACTTATGAAAACCCTTGGAAGCACCAAGAAAGTAAAAGAATGAGGTATCAAGCCTTTTTTGGAAATTTGGAATAGATAAGAATACGATAGTGAAGATACTTATGAGTAGCGAGGAATTCTAGAGTCTTTCCTTGAAATTTTGCAATGAGGGAGTAACTACTAATAGTTGGTATAAACATTATGACGCATAGGTTTACCCCTCAGTGATAAAAAGAAAAATAGAACTCGGGCACTAATCCATGACCAAAGATGCAGTGATAGTTTGAAACTTACCAGGTGGTTGGGTAAGGATGCTGCCTCCATTAGAGGAATACCTCACAATTGTCTTTCCCTTCACCAAGAAACAGAGTCACAGAGATAGGTTTCGAAGAAACTCCCCACGATAGAAGTAAAACCACTATAACCTAAAGAACCCTTCCTCGTAGAATGAATGTTGTTGGTATGAAAGGCCATGTGATGGAGTAGACTTGGCGCACCCATAGTGGACGATGAGTCAGGTGATGGCCTCGACATCCACATACACCCTGCCCCATTAATGGCTTGGCCAGGGTTTAACTCTCATCTGACTGATCCCTTCCTTTCACATTTAATGGGATACGGATTAAAGAAAGTACATGTGTGACTCACGGATGCATTTAACCCTAAACCATTATGAACTTAGTTAATACATTGTTCTGTTTAATTTTTTACGTAGTTCAGGTGGAGCCGAACGAGTTGCTAGCATGGGATAATGGGTATAGAAAATCGTTACACAGAATTTACTCGGGAGGCCTTACCTAACCACCATTCCCATCCGAATTATTTTAAAAGGGGGTTTGATAGTATTTTGGTAAAATACTTAGGTGTATAATCCAACCCTTTACTTTTATCCTTGTTACATAAGTTCTTTTGATCAGGTTTTTGTGAGTCAAATTTATGCATAAGGCTTAGGGACATAAGCCCCAAAATCGTTGTAGTTTTAAGCCTATTATATGGATATATATTTGTATAAATATGAAAGTGAATATAACTGCAAGACTATAAGTAATTATTTGAATGTGGAGTATGCATATTTTTGTATTTTTAAGTTGGGTAGTAATGTGAGTCGACGACAACTAGGATAGTAGCAAACTTTCATAGTTTAGAAAAGAAATATAAAGGGCTACCTTCTTTCAATTACAAACCCATTTAAGAATGAATGCATGAACAATTTTTTTTTTATTTGATAGATTTTGAGGTTCATTACATATGGTATCGGAGCAAAGGTTACAACATTGGACCTTGAACAGGGCCACATTTTGTTACTTAGCATATATTTCTATTTATGCAAAACTAATAAACCTTTATTGTTACAAATAGAAAACCTTTTTTGTTCTGTGATAATTATGGCAGCCCAGGATGATGTAGAAATCAAACTTGGTGAGAATCCTGAATAAGGGCTTCCTGAAAATCAGAGATAGAATAATGATGGAAGCTCACCTACCGAAGTTTTAGAAACAATGAGGAATCTTATTGTTTAGTTGCAGGTTTTCAAAGCTGACAATGAAAAACTGAAGAAAGCACAGCAGGAGAAGCAAGAGATAAATGAAATCCTGTTTCACGGTATAGTGACAAATAAAATCTCAAATGACGATAATCATAAAGAAGAGGTCAGTAAAAGGGCCTCCAAGAATTTTGGTCCTGAAGAAGAAAAAGAGGATAGCTCATCTGAGGGTACCCCTTCAGTTGAAGATAAGGAAAAACCAGACAGAAGAAGGAAACATGTAGATCATCTTGAAGGGGAATTCCAGAACATTAAACTTGCTACATTTGATGGGGAATCCAAGACAGGTGAGGAAGATGAAGCATGGTTATTAGATATCAAGAAATACTTCCATATATATAACTATTCTAGCAATATGAAGGTCAGGATGGACATTTACAATCTGAAAGGAAAAGCCATCATATGGTGGCAAGATCTGAAATTGGCTAAGGGCCTAAAAGAGAAACAAATGGAATGGTCCAACTTCAAGAAATATTTCAAGAAACAGTCCCTATTTGAAAGCTACTATGAAAGGAAAAAAAATAATTTTATGAGTTACGACTTGGTCAGATGACAATGGAGGATCTTATAAACAAATTTCTGGAACTACTAAGGTTCGTACCTTATATCCGGGAGGGCGAGGTAAAGATCCAACAGTTCCTAAGCTGCTTACCACAGTCCTGCAAGGAAAAAATTGAGTTTGACAACCCCAAGTCCTTGAGTGAAGTATTCAGGAAAGCACGAATGTGCTACGATCAGTACAAACAATGAGAATAGTTTCCAAAAGCTTGGAAGGGTAAGAAACAAGACCAAATGAACCAGCGAAAGAAGGGATACTAGTCAGCTCCTTATCGGAATCCAACAAAAAAATTTCCTAGAAAATTCTTTCACTCCAATCATCTGAGTACATAGGGTAGTGGTAAACCGATAAATCTGGGAATAAAGAAGTTTGGGGACAGTCCCCGTGAACCATTGAAGTGTTGGGAATGTGGAGATCCTCATCTAAGGAGGAACTATCCATGTTTAATACAGCAAATAGAACTGTTGTTCATAATTTTCAAGAACACTCGATGGTGGGTGATGTGGTCAGAAGCCTGCATCGGATAAATGTAGCTGTGGATGGCCGACAAGCTGACCATAAGTCCTCTTTGGTGGAAATGGAAGGTAAAATCAATAACACCTGAATTTTTGTTTTAATTGAACCTGGTGCTATGTTAATATATATCACTCCTGGATTAGTAGAGTCAAATAAACTTAAGAGGATGAAACACACGAAATCATGGCTGGTACAATTAGCATTAGGAACTAAAAGGAAAGTAGTTGAATTTATTTCTTATTTTGAGTTTAGTTTAGATGGTCAAAACATAAAAAAAATTCTGAACATCCTTCCACTAGGATCTTATGATGTGATTATCGTAATAGATTGGCTGAAAAAGCACAAAGCAATACTAGATTGTTATGCAAAGACACTTAAGTATAAAGACATTTATGACACTACTAGAACAATCCAAGGTATACCAAAACCAATATCAGTTAGGGGTGAAATCACGGAGGTGTGTTACACTTTTGTGACAATCAGGTCTCCAAAATTCCGAAAAACATTTTTACGGCAGAACTCATAATACTTTTTGGCCAAAAGATATTTTTTCGGCCGAAAAAAGAAACGTCAAATCGAACAGTACAATAATTGCACCCTTGATTTGCGTGTACAAATTTAGTCAGCTGGATATTTTCTTTCTGGCAATCCTCTTTCGGTCGAACAATTGTTCGACCGAACTATTTTTTGGCCGAAAGATAGTTCGACCGAACAAATTTTCAGCCAAAAATTTGTTCAGCCGTACTATCTTCCAACCGAAAGATTGTTTATATATCAACCACACATCGATGTTGAAACATTTTAAAAAATTTGTTGTCGTTTCTTGAGATAAGAGGATGTGAGGTCGTGAGGTCGTCTGTGAGGTGGTTGCACTTGTGAGTTCATCGGGAGGTCATGAGCGTAGGGGTCGTCGTGAGGTTGTGAGCGCAGGGGTCATTGTTGCGTTTGCGAGAGTGGACGCGCCGAATAGTAGGTAAATTTCTATAGTGTAGAATATATATTCAGTAATAAGTTTTAAAACAAATGGTTTAAATGTAATTTACATTTGTAATTTGTAGTGTTTATATTATTTGTAGTGTAATTTGTAGTGTTGGACTGTGAGGTGGCTATGGGTGGCCAGCCCTATGGCCAAGCCGTGGGTGTGCCCATGGCTTTTCCACAGGGCTAGCCACCTGTGGCCAACTCACAGTCACAGTCCACTAGAATATAATTTTAGTAATAATTTGTAGTGTAATTTGTAGTGTTGGACTGTGTAATTTGTAATTTGGATTGTGTAATTTGTAGTGTTGGACTGTGAATTGGTCGTGGGTGGCCAGCCCTGTGGCCAAGCCGTGGGCGTGCCCACAGCTTGGCAACAGGGCTGGCCACCTTCGGCCAACTCACAGTCACAGTCCAGTAGAATATAATTTTAGTAATAATTTGCAGTGTAATTTTTAGTGTAATTTGTAGTGTTGGACTCTGTAATTTGTAATTTGGACTGTGTAATTTGTAATTTGCAGTGTAATTGTAGTGTAATTTGTAGTGTTGGACTGTGAGTTGGCCGTGGGTGGCTATCCCTATGGCCAAGTCGTGGGCGTGCCCACGGCTTGGCCACAGGGCTGGCCACCCACGGCCAACTCACAGTCACAGTCCACTAGAATATAATTTTAGTAATAATTTGTAGTGTAATTTGTAGTGTTGGACTATGTAATTTGTAATTTGGACTGTATAATTTGTAGTGTTGGACTGTGAGTTGGCCACGGGTGGCCAGCCCTGTGGCCAAGCCATGGGTGTGCCTGCGGGTTGGCCACAGGGCTAGCCACCCATGGCCAACTCACAGTCACAGTCGAGTAGAATATAATTTTAGCAATAAATTGTAGTGTAATTTCTAGTGTAATTTGCAGTGTTGGACTGTGTAATTTGTAATTTGGACTGTGTAATTTGTAATTTGTAGTGTAATTTGTAGTGTTGGACTATGATTTGACCGTGGGTGGCTAGCCCTGTGGCCAAGTCATGGGCGTGCCCATGGCTTGGCCACAGGGCTGGCCACCCGCGGCTAACTCACAGTCCGTGGACACGTGGCCCTTATACTTCTAAAATTTACTTGCTTTCTCACTACAATTATTGTACCTAGTTTCATTTTATCTAGGAAGAAGTTCAAATATTTGATATTAATGTAGTTGTCTTTTTTGTTATTATTCTTATTTCCATCATTTAGTATTGTGATTATTGGAATGTAGTGGTGAGATCGAGACTTAAATAAATGAGTCTTAATGTGTGTGACTCTGTCAAATCTAATTGAATTATTTTTAATATAAACATAACAAGAAATTAAGATCTAAAGGAGTTAATTTTTCCACAAATATTCTTTCTCTCTATGTCTCTCACTCTTGTGTTTTCTAAATATTGTAAGAAAAAGTTTCCTATAGATTGACCTACACCGATCATGATTCCTACTCCTTAGAAGTTCAAATCTATGTATCTCCTAAAGATTGATCTACACCTATCATGAGGCCTACTCCTCATTGGATCACTACTCCTACAAAAACCAACTTATTGGAGGCATGCTCCTCCACTTCCAAAATTTTTACTTA
>JASDQU010253917.1:2941-16188 GCA_032191745.1 Picea mariana
GGAATTTTTGCTTTCGGATTTCGTCGATGCCGATGATACATCGACGATTGTTTTTAAGGAATTATTTTTGCAGACCAAAATCGTCGATGGGCGCGTGGCTCTTTATAAAATAAATTTTAAGCTGTGTGCACTTAGTCTAATGCCACGTTTACTTAGAGAAAAATTCCAATCTATTCAACAAACTTCAAACCAAACCGAATGTGATCAATGATAAAACACAACAATAGAAAAACCAATTGATCCTTACATAACTGACTCTGTTCAGAAATGACAAAGTGGTACCCAAAAGAAAAAAAGTTTACAAACACTTTTAAGGTGTGTTGAGTGCCCAACACAGGGGATACGAAACAACCAAAGGAGAACCCCATCGAACCATGGGTGGATCTAGTCGATTAGGAATTGTTTTCGGTTGAATAAGGAAGGGGAATTCGACCCTAGAGAAATCCTAGTCAAAGTGGGTCGACTCATGGTTAAAGAAATGAATAAAAGGTGGATTCATTGGCTAACCGTGAATGGGAAATCTTGGAAAGTCGGATTTAGCAACCAACATCTGAGGAGAAAGTTTGAAGGGTGAATTTGATAACCCACGATGTGTAAAAATGTTTGGAGGATGGATTCGACAACCAACTGTGTAGAAAAACATTTTTGGGCGATTTGTTTTGATAACCCATGACACAAAACACCATATGTAACTCGATCGTAACATTCATTGGCATAGAAAACGTTTGGGAAGTCGAGTTGTGCATTCAACAACAGTGAAAAACATATGGAGGTGAAATTGATAGCTGGTTGAATTGAAAAAATGTGTAGACAGTTCATGGGTAGCTAAGAAATGCCCAGACACCCCCAGATTTTGATATATAATCCATCTATGATTTATGGGCGAAGGAAACTACCCAAAAAATTTGAGAATGTGCCTAGTGACTCTTAAAACCAAATTAGAAACCACCAAGTAAATAAAAATGGCTTAGGAAGGAGGGTCGTTGATTTACAACTTCTAAATCAATGTACGAGTGTGGTGAAATAATTGTTAATCTATTTTACTGACCCACAGGGACCAAGTTAATATAAAATGAGTTCAAACCAAATGACACGAAGCTCTCATTGCTAAACCATACACAAATGACCATTAACTTACAGTGCATACCATTTTCCATTCATAAACAAATATAACCACACCAATGATCACACATAGACTCATAATTTACCCTGGAAACCTAAATGGGAAAACCAACATTCTTTTGGCTTTGGTCAGGCTCTTTATTATTCAACAATGGGCTTGTTACAGGCTCTCTAGTTCATCTCTATGCTCCTCAGTGACATATGGGCAACCTCTTTACATTATTCATAGCCAAAGAACCCATTTGTGATTGTGGGGAAACAAGATATAGGAGGTTGATTCGACCATGAGGATAGATGGAAGGTCAGGTGTCCCCAACGCTTCAAATTCTCTCCAATCTGTTTCTCCTTCTTCTCTTTATTTGTTTTTATTTTCTCCCACATGAAAAAGGTATTATGAGAGTCTCATTATTATTTTACGTACAATAATATAATGCATGACTTCACATATATTACATACGAAATGGACATCAATTGTGATGGCATGGGGACCTTCATGCTAACAAGTTGATCTCCTTCATTGTCCACAGCCTTAAACAATGCCTATGTTGATCATCTTAGATCTTGTGTCGATAGCAAGTTGTTTCTGAATACATGAAAAACACAAGAATCCCCTTGGAAAGGGGTTCCCTGGTTGATATCCTCAATAAATTTATCCATGATGTTTTTATGCACAGGTTCGTCCCTTGCTGGATTGTTCATGTCTGAAATAGTATCACACACTGATTTTGGCGAACCAGTAGTATAAAAACCCATGCCTTCTAGGAGGTGCCTCCACGCTTTCAAAATAAAGGCCAAGGGTCCTTCTCGACCAGTGGAGTGATTGGTCGACCACCTTGAATCAAGGATCTAAAAGCGGTGATACAAACACAACCTAAGGAAAATTATACAAACAAACACTCCACTAAAAATTCCTAAGAGAAACATCACAAACAATGAACTTATTCAAAAAATTCAGCCCAGGTGGATAAGGTCCCGAGTCCAAAGCAATGAAAAAGTGGAAAGGAACCTTCTAGAAACCGACACGGGTTGATCAAATCTCGATACTCATGAAGGAAGGAGTGAGAAACAATTACTCTGACCTCCACGTAATAAACCTACCTGGTGCAAGCACCCCTCATTTCATGGGGCACCCTCTAGGGGTACTGATAGTGTGATACGATGTCTACCTCAGGCACCACAAGAAACCCCCCATAGTCACCTCTAATATACCTAGAAAAAGTGACTAAGGATACCAACTAACAGTCGACGTCTGCGAGTATAGTGGATAACCAGGATGAAATGTGTGGACAAGGTAGAAAATACCAAAGCTCCGAAAGCGCCTCATCTCAGGGAGGTAAAGGCACTAGCGAAACCATTGTATATGATCTCTCCACTACACTTGGTCAAGACTTGGAGGGGATATCTCCTCAACTCGTCCTCACACGACCTCGTGTTTGTCTCCTATGTTAGAGGAGTTTCTCGGCCACACCTATAAGAAAATTGGATTTCTCTCTCCCTAACTCAGAATCCTATGTTTTTTCAACAACCTTGGAGAGTTATCTCTATAATCCTAGTCCAAGTCCCTAACCCTAAACTTGTTGATGAACCCTAGAAACAAAGTCTAGCAAATTTTAAATTTAGCATTCATCTTAGCGATTTATTTTTACTCAAAGGGCATGGAAGTGAAATTGATGTTGTTTGAAACTCTTGCAAAATGAAACTAGTTGCACCAACTCTCCAAAGAGAGCACCAATGCTCAAGAGAGCACCAACTCTCAAGCAAGACTCGGCTTGCCGATAAAATGCAATCTATCTAACTAGAATTGATCTAGTAGTACAACCAACCCAAATACAAGTCATTCAGTTATTGTATCTTCTCTAGCTCATGATCAGAGGTCTACAAAAAATGCTCATCACTAGACTTCATATTCCCTTGAATTTCTCCCTTCTTCACTTCATCTTCTCTATGAAATTCACACCTTCTTCACTTCATCTTCTCCTGAAATTCACACCTTGATTGTGCCAAAGGATCACCATACCAGAAATCACTGACCTCAAGTGCAGATCCACTTCTTCACCCACTCCCTCACAACTTCAAAATGAACCAAGCATAGTTGTATTTATACTCTTTCATGCTCAACTCTAGTTTAGTTTTAGGGCCGACTTGTGCCACAAGTTACAACTAACTTGACCACTTACAACAACTTTGGGACCAATGCATAACCACCATTGACCATCATTCCGGGTCTTCAACTTTAAACCTGGCATACCACCTATCACCATAAATGGCATGATGAGTACTAACCTTCCTATGCTTTCAACAACCCTTTGACCTATTATTCATAAATCAATCATAGGTATGGATCGATTTCCTTTGTATCTGCAAATGTTGCAGAAATCAAATTTTGTAGAGGTGCTTCCTTCAAACCATTTACATGTGACCATATGCACAAAAACCATGGGCTTATTAATTTAAGAGATGTTCCCAGTGCCTCATGGCTTATGCGTTCGTATCTCGTGACCGAGGGATGGAACCTAGTCCTCCCGACTTCGGACTTCAGGTGATTTCTCTCTTAGAATCATCCAGTCTTCAAAGTTTGAACTTCCTGAAGTGATTACCTCTCTCAAGGGTTGATCCGATGGTTGATGTGATTCCCAGAACCAAATCAACGGTCTAACTCCAGTCCTTACTTATCCTTTTATTTCTTAATCCAGCGTCTATGACTTAATCAAAGGTTGAGATGGATGACCATTATTTATTTCAGGATTTCGGGACTCCGGGGCTTAGGAGGTATAGGTAATTGTTGCTTCAATTTTCACTGGAGTTGGTCAACACTGAAGTGGTCAACATGGAAGTGCGTACACTATCTTTCCACTACGTTTTGATCTAATGATCATGTGAGAACCCATATGATTTTAGATCAATGACCAACATTAACTTTGGCACTTCGGGTAGGAGTTGGTAGGAGGAACTGAAATCCCCGAAGGACATACTCTTGGAGTGACGTAGCTTGTTGACGTCACTATTGATGTGGCACTAGCTAAGCAGCTGCCATGTTTCACCTAGATTCGTGACTTATGTAACCTAAAGTGCCAACTGGACCTAGACACGTGTCACCATCTGATTGCACCACATGTCCTTGTTGACATGGATCTTCTGATGTGTCACATGTCCTCCTCCTGAATCTAACAATCATAGTTTCATCTAAATCCTTGATCTCATGACTGTGATCGGGTCTATATCAATGGTCCCAATTCATTTATGCCTTCAGGACTTTGGGTTATTCTCTTTTTCCCACTTCCCAATTCTCTCGGAGGGAGATTCCCTGAAGAATAAACCTCGAGTAACTTGAATTTATCTAACAATCCTTCTTTAACCCGAAAATCTTAACACGATCCAATGGTTGTTGGGAATTTGACTATTCAATATCTTGAGCCTTTGGCCTTGCTTATCCTATCTTTCCCCTTTACTTGATCCAACGGTCGGGATATTTCCCGAAGTGTTCCTTAGATCAAATGACTAGCGTTTTTTTTCGCGAATTCGAGCTTCGGGAATTCTGGTTCAATTCGAACTCCTTTTCACAGAAGTGGTCAGCGCCGAAGTTGACAACCATATTTCTTGGCATGCTCTAAATAGATCAACAACTGGTAGGATTTCGTGAGTTCGTTCCTCTGCCTTATCTCCAATGTACCGAAACTTACGCTATCCGTCCACTTGGATTTGATCAGTGGCTGTAACTGATCTGATGGTTGCGATTACTCCCAAAAAATATCTCAACAAACATGATTCTTCCTCGATCCTTTACAAAGGATTCTTCTATGTAGGCTCTGGCTTTTGGGTGATTTCAAATGCACGATATATTTTGAGCTTTTGAATCATAGGATCATTGTTGATCCTATCGTGATCAACAATGATCACAAATTACTTCTACCACAAGGTGATCTTCCTTTTCTCTAATTACTGTACATGTTTGACTCATGTTGCCAAAAATAATGCCAACAATATCCCCCTTTGTCATTGAGGTCAACATATTTGTAAAACAAAAATGAGTTCATTCCTTTTCTCCCCCTATCACTAATATTATTTTCTATCTGATAGCAAAAAAAATTTCTGCTTAAATTTTTTTACTGCTTCTCTCCCCCTTTGACATCAATATCAAAGAGTGAGGCTCTAACTATTTTTATTCCCCTGTGATGATGCTTCTCTCCTTTGAAATTACTCTCCTCATTTGACATCAATGGTAAATGGTTGCTCCCCCTATGATCAACCTATGTTTGCCTGCATGTTGCTGACCAATCTGTTGAACCTCGGGTAAATCCCCTTGCAATCATGCTTTGCCTGAACTGGATGACTCCCCTTGTCAATATTATCTCTCTGCCTTTAACTACTCTCCCCCTTTGTTTCTAAAGGGTATCTCTTAATGATGGGTTCTCTCCACATGCATCTCTATAATATTCCATGTACACCAATGTATACAACATATTGTTGTCGTTGTAGATATTGCTTCTCTATTGGAACACTGCACAAAGGATTCTTGGACCTATCCATTGCTTCTCATCGATCTCTGACCAGATGTATCCATCTCTATACATGACGCTTCTCTATTTTGCAATGCTTTAAATTCATCTGAGAGACTTTTATACTCTTCTTGTCGCATGGCGACAATTCTTTGTGCAACAATTAACTCCCCTCATGTTCACATGTTTAGTCTTTGCTATTCACATCTGTGAGTGTCTTGGTTTCTCGGCCTTTGTTCTATGATATTCTATTATTTCAACTTCATTTTTCTTCCATGTTTCATTTACTCTTCTTGTCGTATTATATGAATCATTTCTCATTGACTGTCTCCTTGAGTTCCAATAGTCTTGGGCTTTGTGGCCAAATCCACCACAATTGTAGCATCTCATAGTGTGACAATATGCAAAAATATGTCCAACACGATTGCATTTCCAACACCTTACAATGTTGTTGAACCTACCAACATATTTTCTTCCACGATTCCTACAATCCAAGTCTCTATGACCATATTCATTACAAGAAAAGCAATGACCATTAAAAAAAATTTCATACTGCCCCTTTGACTCATCCTTGAATATGTATCTCTTCTAAACTTGCTTTGAGGTGTAGGAGTAGATTCTTGATGTCTTCCTTGATCTAATCTTTTGAATATTGTAGTGTTGTTTTCACTCTTTGAACATGAAGGACCTACATCAAACCTGCTTTCACCCTTTACAAATGAAGGACCTGCATCAGACCTGTTTTTACCCTTTACAAATGAAGGACCTGCATCAAGCTTCATAGGAGTACCAATTTCTTCCTTGTTGTAGCCAAGACAAGATTAATCATTTCGTGATCTTTGGCTTTCCAAGATCTCATCCAAGATCATAGAGTTGTTCATGAAATTGACACGGGTGTTACACTTCTCAACTTTCTTTCTAAGATTCACAACTTCTGCTTCAAGTTTATGACATGATTCTTCCCTTTCATTCAACTAGTTCCTCACTACCTCCTCTCTTCTTTTGGCTTCTTCAAGTTGGGTCTTCAGATTGACATTGCTTTCTCTTAGTTATTTTAGATCTGCAAGGTTTATGCTAAGCTCATCATCTTCCTTCTTCTTTTCTTTTGCTTGACTGATTTCATTCTTCAATCTCTCGATCTCCTCTTTTTTTTCTTCCAACTGAATATCTTGCTAAGATATGACCTTTTCATTGTCTTTGAGCATTTCCTTTATTTCCAATATATGTTTTTGATTCTTTTCAAGAAATTCTTTAGTGTGCTCATGAAGATAGCTATAGTCTGAATCACTATGGTCATAGTTGTATTCAACAAACCCACAATCAAATTTCTGTTTAACCTTTGACAATTCTTCTTCTACTTCTTCCATGGGATAAATGCTAACAAAACTTTCTTCTATTGTATATGAATATTCTTCTTTACTTACATGGGAACATTCAATATCAACATTATTGCAATCGGAATATTGTGGAGAGTCTTTACCTTTATTGATGGCTGAGTATTCCTTCTCATCCTTGATAGGAATGCCTTCTGTGTCTTCTCTTTTGATTTGATACATCTTCTGTAACTTCAGCCATAAGTCCTTTGCGGATGTGCATAGTCCCATGCATAGAAGAATCTTCAATGCCACTTCATTGTTCTTCCTTACTCTTCTTTGGGCTACAAACTTGAATAGATTCTTCGAGGCAATGGTTCCAAAAATTCCTGCTCCTTTTGATTTCAAATATGCTTTCATTTTTACTCTCCATCCCAAATAATTTGTCTCATCAAAGAATGGAACCTCATCTATAGAGGTCACTGCTTGAACATCCATATGTGTGTCCATGGATCTCCTTCAAGTTTGTTAGGCTTATAGTGAAGGCTCGCTCTGATACCAATTGTTGAACACACCAGCCACACTAAGAGGGGGGGCGGGGGGTGGTGAATTAGTGTGTGGAATTTTACAACTTTTCTCACTTCAAGTTAGCAATTATTTCAAAACATAATTTTACACATCATCATTGTAATATTGTATGTGGCCATTCACCAATGACATCTGATGCAGAACCCCCTTCTCTCCCAAGGACTGTGCAACCTCCCGGTCTAGGATCGATCAAGAAACTGTGTCTGATTGAATCTTTAGCCCTCAAGAACCTCAATTCCACTTAACATGCCCTCTTTCCCTTAAAGCGCAGGTTATATGGAACCCATGGCTTTCTCCTTAACTCTTTTAAGCTTCAACGTATTTAGGCGATATCTCTCCTGGTTAAGCCCCTCCCTTTATGTGATCAGTTGCCTAATCGAAAGGCGCATCACGACTTTGCGTATCGGGCCTTTGCATGTGAGTCACTCTGACTCTCACGAATTCTGAAATCCTGACAAGAGCTTAGCGCATGCTATCCCCTCTATTCTCCTTCACCGATGTGACCCTTTGCTATGACTGTGGGCCAATATTTCGAGCACGTCACAATTTCACGCTTCGCGAGTTCGTACTTTGCGAATCGTCTCCCTGGACAATCAACGACCCAAATCTCTCCTCGATCCGATGGCTCAGATCAAATTACTATTTCACGTTTCACGAGTTCTCATAAATCTTACCTCTAATTTCTCGAGTCAGGAACTCCCGACAAGACCAGATCTACGGTTCAACTCCCTCTTTCGATCAACGACTTTGATCAAATCATGATTTCACATCTCATGAATTCTTCTAGCTCTGCCTTTGACTTCTTTAAGTCATGAGTCCATGAAATGATAATCTCTCGCCACGTGTCCTCCTTGACGATGGACGGTCTCGATGATTTCAAAACGATTAACGGTTGTGATATTTTCGCGAGTTCACACTTCACGAATCCTCACAACTCTGCTCTTTGACCCTTCCACTATGCGAGTCAACAAAATGTTGATCTCTCACCATGTGTCCTCCTTGACGATGGACGATTCTGATGATTTTGAGGTTTCATAATTCCGATTCTCCGATACACTTTCAAAACTTTAAGGTTAGTGCACTTTACCTTGATCAGATGGCTACGATCCTTTTGCGCACAGATCGAACGACTAAGGTCCTTTCTTTGACTCTCAGATCGAACGTCTGACATATTTTATTTGCTCTTAGATCAGACAGCTAAGATATTTTCCTTTGCGCTCACTCCTCATTGTCTGGACGTTGATCAAACGATCCAGATCTTTTCCTTTGAGCTTACACTTTCTTCTAACTTAGAAGATTTTTCGAAAGATTTGAAGTCTTTGACCTTTATCCTTCTTGTGAGTCCACTTCTTGGATCTTGTTCGCACTTCTTGGGAAGTGCTACCCCTCCTGAGCTTGATTTCCTCAAAGATTTTGATCTCCCAAGCACTTCTTGCTTTTCCAGGAAATTCGTCAAACTCAGATCCAAAGATTCTTGAAAAGAATTCTTTCTCTCCCTCCTCATGTTCCTCTGCTCTTGTCCTTCGACTCTTCTTTGAATTCCAGACCTGTGAACTCTTTGCAATAGATATTTACACAGATTTGAGTTCTTGCGGCGATTGTGCACTTCTTGTAGTAGTCACTTTGCACTCCTTGCAAAGGAAATCTTATGCTATCTCTCCTGAGCTTTACGAGTCAAAACAAACTCTGTCAACGCACTCCTTGCGGACTGTGTGCACACCTTACACTGGCTCACAAAGAAAAGTGATTTTAAAGTTTATACAAGCATTTTGAAGCTATATGCACTCATAGAAAGATTCATTCATCTTGAAAAGATTAACGAAAACAACAGGGAAATTGTAAACAATATTTTCACCCTACATTGGATCAATTTTCCTCTGTTATCTTCATTCAAAATCAAGAAAATGGTTACAGCTAAAATCCAAGAAACAACTATTGTTCACATATTCCTACTTTCTCATAATTCTTGTAACCCCTCTTTTGGGTGTACAAAATCTCTCTTTATACAAAAGAAACAAACTAATTGCTATCTAATTGTGGTTACATTGAGACTAGGGTTAAATTCCCAAGTCACGCGTGCTCATTTTGTCTCCATGTGCATGATCTTTCCTCTTTTGTTTTTTATCAGTTTCAAAATATTGCAGTATCGTCCAGCGTTCGAGATTCCGAATTGGTCCTCATGTGTTGAGTTGTCCTGCCACATGTACTTGCTGACGATGCTCCTGCATCATACTCCCCCTGGACAAAAATTCATGGACTCTTGTCCATGAGCTCCTGTATCGAATTTCCATGCTTCTGGATATCAACTTCACTCTCCCAACTGGATTCTTCTATCTGGTGTCCCTTCCACTTGACAATATATTCAAAATAGGTCTTCCTCTGGGTCTTCTTACCAATCCTCTGATCAACGATCTTTTCCATTTTTGTTTTTTCTTCTATAGGCATTTGTTTCTCCCAACGAATCTTCTCTTGATCTGTTGATCCCTCTATGTCATCCTTCCTGTAAGGATACAGTTCTGAGACATTGAATATGGGCGATATGCCCACATCATCTGGTAGCTTGATCTCATAGGCGTTTGCATCAAAATTCCTCAAGATCTTACACGGTCCTATCTTTTTCATATTTAGCTTGTTATATGTCCCTCTAGGGAACCTTTCCTTTCTGAGATGTGCCAGAACCTAATCTCCTACTTCAAATTGAAGTTCTCTATGATGTTGACTAGCTTTGCGCTTTTACTCTTGGCTAGAACTCCACAACTGCCCCCTGATCTGGCTATGGAGCTTCTGCATTTCTGCAGCAAAATCTTCTGCTCCAGCGCTTCTGATCTCACTTTTTTCCAAGTCTCTCAACTCAGATACTCCCCTGGGTTGCATTCCATACAATATTTGAAATAGGCTATTCCCAGTGCTCCTGTTTGGTGAGTCGTTGTATGCAAATTCTGTTTGTGGAAGAATCTGATCTCACTGATTATGGTGCTTGGTGACCAGACTCCTCAATAAGTTCCCCAAAATTTTGTTTACCACCTCAGTCTACCCATATTTCTAAGGGTGATAAGATGAGATGAAGGACAAATCTATCCCTAACTTCTTCCACAATGTTCTCCAAAAATCACCAACAAATTTTGTGTCTATGTTCAAGACAATGATTTTGGGTAGGCCGTGAAGTCTCACAACTTTCTTAAAGAACAGATTCGCAACATGTGTTGCATCAATGGTCTTCTTGCATGGGATAAAGTGTGCCATCTTTGAAAATCTATCCACCACCACAAATATGGAATCACATCCCCTTTGCATTCTTGGCAGTCCCAACACAAAATCCATGCTTATTGCATCCCAAGGCCTCTCCGGTATGGGCAATGGTTGATACAATCCAATGTTCTATCTTTTACCTTTTGCATGTTGGAAAATTCTACACCTGTTCACGAATTTTATCACATCTGTTCTCATACCTGGCCAATAGTATGAATTGCTCAACTGTGCAAATATTTTATCATGGCCAAAATGTCCAGCCAATCCTTGACTATGTTTTTCCTTCAAAAGGTTATCCCTCATTGAGCATTTTGGTATGCAAAATTGATTTCCCTTAAACAACAATCCCTCTTGAATCATATACTATGTCCACTGGATCCTATCTCTCAACACAGGATTCCTGCATGCTTTGTATGCTTCCTTGAAATCTGGATCATCACTGTACATTTCCTCAAGGTGTTCAAACCCTAAGGTCTTTAATTGAAATTCCTTCAGAGTCAAACATCTCCTGCTCAATGCATCAACAACTTTGTTATCATTCCCAAGAATATGTTTTATGACAAAAGTAAAATTCTGCATATACTCAATCCACTTCGCATGCCTCTGATTCAATTTTTCCTGTCTGGTTATGAATTGTAAAGATTGGTTATCGCTATACAAGATAAATTCTTGTGGGACAAGGTAATTTCTCCATTTTTTCAGGGCTTGGATTATGGCATAAAACTCTTTGTCATAGGTGGAGTATTTTCTCTTAGCCTCATTTAAATTCTCGCTGAAGTAAGAAACATGTCTATTGTCCTGGCTCAAAACTCCTGCAATCATAACGCCACTTGCATCACACCTTACCTGAAACGTCTTCTAAAAATTTGGCAAGACCAGAATTGGTCGCTCCGTTACTTTCTCCTTTAGTGTATTGAAGCTCTTCTTGACCTCCTCTGTCCATTTAAAATACTTGTGTCTGTTCTTCACTGTATCCATCATTGGTGCAAAAATTCCACTGAAATCTGTTATGAACTTCCTATAGAAACTCACTAATCCATGGAAGCTTCTTATCTCAAACATGCTCCTTGGTGATGGCCATTCTTTGATTGCTTTCACCTTCTCTAGATCCATCTTCAGTTAATTTGAAGAGATCAAAAAACCCAAGTAAATGAGTTCTGCCTTCATAAAAGAGGGCTTCTTCAAGTTTATCAACATCTTCTCCTGCTGTAGTCTCCTCATCACCAGTTTTAGGTGCCTTAAATGCTCCTCTTTAGTCTTGCTAAAGATCAATATATCATCTAGATACACCACCACGAACTTGCCAATGAAATCTTTTAGTATTTCATTCATCAACCTCATAAAAGTACTCGGGGCATTAGTTAAGCCAAATGGCATAACAAGCCACTCATACAAACCTTCATTTTTCTTAAAGGTCGTATTCCACTCATCACCTTCTCTCATTCTGATCTGGTGATATCCACTTTTCAAATCTATCTTAGAAAATAAATTTTCCCCACTTAAACAATCCATCAAATCATCTATTCTTAGCAAAGGGAATCTATACCTGATAGTGATCTTGTTGATGACTCTTGAGTCTATACACATTCTCCATCTTCCATCTTTCTTTGGACTCAACACAGTTGGCACTATGCATGGGATCAAGCTCTCTCTGACCAAACCCTTGTCTAACAATTCTTGGACTTGGTTCTTTACCTCCTCATTCTCTCGAGGTGTCAGTCTGTATGATGTTTTGTTTGGCAGACTTTCTCCTGGTATCAAATCAATATGATAGCTAATACTTCTGATGGGTGGTAATGAGTTAGGCAGCTCATCCACCACTATGTCGCAAAAACTATCCAACAATTCATGAACTTATTCGGGCAAATCATCCATCAAAGTACTAGTAAGGATGACTCTAGGTTTCCCCGCCACAACAAACTGCATCTCCTATTCTTTCTTAACTTCTTTCAGGAGTTCCTTCCCACTCATGAGAAGTATTCTTGTGCTGGCTTCCCCTTTCACTTTCTTCTCCTCTATTGGTAGCAACATGTGTGTCCTACCATTCTTCTCTAAGGTGTATGTATTCTTCCTCACATTATGAATGACATTCTTGTCAAACTTCCATGGTCTTCCCAACAAAATATGGCATACATCCATGGGAATTACATCACACAGAATTTCATCTCTATATCCTCCTATATTAAATTCAACCAAGCATTGTTTAGTAACCATTACCTGGTGTCCTTTCTACAACCATGAGACTTTATATGGATCTAGGTGTGCAGTTGTCTCCAGCTCCAATTTCTCCACCATCTCTGTGGATACTAAGTTATCAGTGCTCCCACTATCAGTTATCACCTTGCAAACTCTGTCTTTAGTCTTGCAAGCTGTCCTGAATAGATTGTTCCTCTGTACTGGCTTTTTAACTTCTGCCTCTGGTTTTAAGAGAACCTTTCTCATCATCAGGGATGTTCCATCCTTTACTCACTCTGCTTCA
>JASDQU010253918.1:4728-16026 GCA_032191745.1 Picea mariana
TGTACAGTCCGTACGGATGCTGACGTGGCACGAATATACGCCGACGTGACAGAGGTGATGTGGCATATGCTGACATGGCAATTTCAGATTGGATGACAGTTGGACGAATCATGTTGTGACACGTGGCATGGTTTTGGCAAATTATGAGGTGCCACGTGGCCCAGTCGTGGGCTTCCATGTGGCACCATGGCATTGGTTGTTTGTTCAAAATATTATGGAGTCCACCGGACTCGAACCCCGGACCTCCACCATAGACCGAGCATTTTGGCAATGGCCGCCCAACTGGCGCGCCATGCGTTGGTTCTTATTACATAAATGGGTTTTATTATATTTAAATTTGTGTAATGTTTAATATTGTGGGGGGTCGGGCTGGGGCTTAGCCCCAGCCCGCGGTTGTATTGCGTATTGCATATGACCATTGTATAAACGGGGTTTGGCGCACACGGTAGCCGCGGTTGTATTATATTATTATATGACCATTATATAAATGGAGTGGCACGCATATATTTTAAATGGAGTTTAGCCCATGGTTTCGGGCTCCAATGCATATGACCTTTCTCCACATAGATTTTGTGCGTGGGAAGTTTATAACGACCATCACTACGCATCTGTTATGTGGCGACTAGCCATTGGTTTAAACAAAACTAAGCCTTTTTGTAATTGCAACTGCCACTTGTCAAGTCCACAGTTAATCTTGCAAACGAGGGCCTATTTTCGCGTTGGGACGTGGCCACATGGCCCCCATGCGCCCAACACCTCCAGGATTTGGGGGCTTAGTTCCCTAACCATTCGACAAATTGGTGCATTTTTTGGAGATGCGTGCGGGTGCTGGGTTTAGGCACAGGAAACGCCTAGAAGCCAGGTTACTCACACACAGGTGCGTTTTGGCAAACTAGAGACAGCAAGCTTGAAGGAAGAAAATGGCAGGAGGCCTATCTTCTTCATTTTTTGGCCAAATGAGGTGCCGTAAAAGCCCAACTAGGGGTTTTTGGACGTTCTGAATCCATTGGCACTATTTTCATAGCCATTTGAAGGCCATATGACTCACACACAGGTGCGTTTTGGTGAACCAGAGACAGCAACCTTGAAGGAAGAAAATGGCAGGAGGCCTATCTTCTTCATTTTTTGGCCAAATGAGGTGCCGTAAAAGCCCAGCTAGGGATTTTTGGATGTTCTGAATCCATTGGCACTACTTTCACAGACATTTGAAGACTTTGTTTATAGGTTTTTAACCATTAAAGTTTCGGGAAGCTCCAGGGAGCTTGAAGCCCTCATTGTTTGAGGTCTTGCTCAGATGAGCCTATGTTTGTTTTCTGTGATTGAATAATCATTTTTGGCTAATTAATATGCTCTGAACATTTTGGGATAGGTTTCAGATCCATTTGAGGACTTTTACGAGTGTTCTTCCAAAGAGAAGCTCAGGGAAGCTTAAGGCCACATGTAGAAGAGGTCATGCCCGGAAGAGCCATTATCAGTTTTCAGAGTTTTATTAGTCATTTTTGGGGTTTTTATGTATTTTGAACCCAATGGTACAGTCATTATTTCCATTGGAGTTGGGAAGTAGCTTGTAAAAGAATATTTGACAAGCTAATCCCAAAGAGCCTAGTCCATTGAAGGAGGCTCAAGGAGATGTAGCCCAGAGAGGGGTGAACTCCTTTATCATCTTGTTATTGTTGTGAGTTTGATGGGTTATTTGCTGCAAGTGATGTTGCTATGTATTTGTTTAAAGCACATATTTAACCTTTTAAAAGAACATTTCCTCACACATGAACATTGAAAAGAAGAAGCATGAACTTAACACATAAATCATCTTGCATATTTTAACACATGAAGCAAGGTCCTGTAAAGTTTATTTTAATGAAGTAGAGGGTGCTTTCATAGCATTACAAGTCAGCCTTCTATTTTCAAATCAATCATCTTGTCAGTTGAGAGCCTTGAGGACAAGATAAATTTCAACACTCGCAAACCTGGAGACTTCTCTTTTGATTTGAGATATTGTTCTAATTAGAGAACCATTACTCGGGTGGAAGTATTTGGTCATTATTTTAATGATTAAAGTTGAGTTCCCTATAAAAAATAGATTCTTGCATAGCCTATTGTCAATGATCCTCAATCCTTGGTACAAAGAAAGAGCCCCTACTTGGTTAATTGTAGTTTTTTCTAGTCCCCATTAGAAAGTGTTTTTTGCATTTCCTATGCCACTTTAAGATCCCAATAGTTGGATTTGGTATATTCACAATCCAGGGTTCTCTACAAGATTCTACCTAATGCACCAAGGTTGGACATTGACCCCACAAAACGAAATCGTAGACCACATGTCAATGGTATGATTGGTCCCATGGAATGTCATGGAAAGTCAGGTGATGAGTCATATGACCCATATCTATTTACATTCACTTATAGCTCCACAAGGTACTACTTATACCTCTTCCCCTGTTCAATCCTCCGATATCTATACAGTTCAGACATTTAACCCCAAGGGTAACCAACAACTTGGAGAAAATAACAAGAACAAGACTAATAAAGGGGGAGGGGGGATAACATGGATAATAACAATGCTACTATGGGAAAAAAGAAAAGAAGAAGTTCAAGTTTTCCTGCAATATTTGTAAGGTAGACCATCTAACCCATCAATGCCCCAAACTTGAGGAGGCCCAATGACTGTTGGCACAATGAGATACCTATCAATAACTCATTGTGTTGAGTAACCCATTTTCTCCTCAAGGCCAGTAGATGGTGGTTAGAGTGAAAAAATCCCTTCACCTCCACAAGAGGGAAATCAAGGATCCCCTCAACAAGGGGAAAACCATTTAATGTTTTCATGTGTGAACATGATGTTTCCATCCAGATTTGAGTTAATAATTATGATGCTCATGAAATTGGTGTTGAAGGGAAAGAGACATCTACATACGAAATGCTAAACCATCTAGATATTGAGAAATCGACAATTGATACAATGCCACATCTCCCAAAAGGAATGTTAATACAATTGATGCATTATCCTAATGCCAAGGCTGCCCAAAACTATAACATGGTTGAAGATTTATCGCAATCTCCTTGTGCCATGTCTTCCTTAAAGGTCCTCTAGTGCTTCACTTTGTAGTGTAAGAAAATTCTATTAGCAATCAATGCCTTTGATTCCAATGACTTTCAGTTGATCAAATTTTATCCTAACATCCTGAAGTTGTGTCATTTACATTATGTCACTTTCTAGATACAAGTTTTGTCTTGTAGAAAAAATATTTTTAGGATAGTGATGGATGAAGGAACTTCTATGTGCATCATGTCATCCTCATGTTGGTGAGCCCTTGGCTCCCCTGAGATCATCCCATCACCAACAATGTTAAAACACTTTGACATGCATTCTTTTAGGCCTCACAAAATGATTCCATCATTTCCCATTCAAATAGGGGGAAACGTCATGTCCATAGAGGTTGAGGTTGTCGACACCCCCTTAGATTACAATATCCTCTTGGGTCGTAGTTGGACGTATAGAATGATTTCTATGGCATCAATGGTTTTCCTCTTGATCTATTTCCCTCTTGAAGGGAAGATCATTACTATTGATTAGTTTCATTTATGTAGACCTGATCTGGCTATGTCTTTGAAACCTAATGTCCCATTGATTGATAATTCCGCAAGGGTATGTTAAAATGTGGGTGTGGAAATGTTCCCTACCCTTATGGAAACTTTCAATCTCCCATCATCCATATCTTACATTGACTCTATCCTTGTGTATGTAGTTTCATCAAATGCTACCAAATTCACGAACGTGGAACATTTCTTCATAACATCATGTTTTGAAAATCCATTGAGTTTACTAGAACCTTCTATCTCGACAGAGGAAAATGGACATGGAAGGATGTCTATGCCATTGCATGTAGAGAAAATTTTCTATCGGACCATTCAAAGGGCCTTAACAGACATTGAGCTCATTTATCCTTCAATAGAGGAATTGGATCAGTTCACTTCGCCTGTG
Source organism: Picea mariana (assembly GCA_032191745.1). Lineage (NCBI taxonomy): Eukaryota > Viridiplantae > Streptophyta > Pinopsida > Pinales > Pinaceae > Picea > Picea mariana. The sequence goes on from JASDQU010253918.1 coordinate 8,708, forward strand.
TGGGCCTTTGATTCTACCCTTACCATGACACTATAAGGAGAACACCTTGCAGTGGAGGTTTTTATGTAACTTCCCCCAAAAAATTATTCCTTCTTTGTTTATAGCGGAGGCGAGTGACTGTAGGTTTTTGTGGAGGATTTTTTACCGGTGTGTCTATAATGTCCCTATGCCCCGATGCACACATAAAACTAATTCTCTGGTTCTATACTAGTAAGGCACATTGTTATCCATTATATACAAAAAAATACATAGCATCGAACAAAGCACCCCGGTGCGTGTATACATGATGCCTTGGTGCATATCCCTCTCTGACACATTGCAGCAGGGTAAAATAAAAAAAATTACCAAGTTGGTTTTCATTATTACACTTCATTATGTGCTTCCAAACTCTCATACAAGCATCAATGCTCACTCTACGTCTAGGGTTGTGCCATTTGCAATGCTCTATAGTTAGCTCGAAGGTTGTTAATTAACGTGGATTATAAGGATAATGCTACGAATGTCAAATATAAATATTTGTTTTCTAGTGTAGAGACTCAATGCATTGTATACCTGTCATGGTAGACTATGCCTTCTTGAGTAGAACAGTAGGTACTAGAACGGTAGGCATCCAAATGAATTTTAGGTGAGTTGTTTTTGTCATTTTAGGCCCAAAGGTTTATATCTATCGACAATCATCAAATTTAATCATCTAAAGAGGGTTTTTATGGAAACGATTTAATCTGTTTAGAATATTTTTGGTAGTTACAAGAATTTGAAGGTGGAGATTTTATACATTATGTTTCTCTCATGTTAAAACATGGTCGTTAATCATTACTGAGATTTATTAGTGAAATTAGTTTGATAATGACGAATCAAATTATTTACTACATTCCTGCTTAGTTTTCACACAATCGATTATTCACTGAGTCATGGAGTTTCTTGGCCTGGCTTTTGTGTCAATTAGGGTTTTGTTTTAATTACTTCTTCTTTTTTGGGATATTTTCAGTTTAATTTTGCACAAAATGTCGAGAGAAATTGTTTGATATACAGATTTCAGTGGTTAGTTTTGTATAATCTAAGTGTCTCTGGTTTTTTAGCATGCTGAATCCATTTATGCATTCAGAAATGCTAGTTAAACCACAAAAAATTGTGATTTTGTATAAATTTATGTAATCTGATTAAAAAAATAATAAATAAAAAATAGTTAAACAACTCAAAAAAAAAAATGTATTTTACCAAAAAATAGAATGATTAAACAACTCCAAACCATTTTAGCATTTTACTTTATAGTTTCTCCATTGTGAAGGGGTTGAAAGTTTTTTGAGCAGAAGAAAAAGATAAATGTGAGCAAATACAACCAGGTTTGAAATCATTTATGAATAAGAATGGTTGATTTCAGTTTTCAATATTTATTTATTTTTAATTCTATTTTACTACTCCCGTGTAATTTGTTTCATGCTTAGTAGTGGAGTGGTCTCTACACCTTGAAATGGAGGGATCTTGCCCTCTACTCCTGTGTAATTCGTTTAATAATATGTTTGAGCAAGTTCTTAGTTCAATGTGATAGAATGTGTGGTCACTTGTCTCAGAATCTAGCATTACTCATGCTTGGATTGTAGTCATTCCTTCAATGCATTCAGTAAAACTAATACACCATCCTTGTGCAGTCTTGTGGTGGGTGGGATATGCCTTCCATTCAAGTTGTTGGGGAACATGTTGTTCTAATATCAACCCATTTTTGACCTTTGCAATTCATTCTAGTGTGAAAAAGAAGAGAGGTAAATTGATATTCCCATTAGCTTCGCTAATGATTTTTTTCCTTGGGTATTAACAATTCTAATCCAAATTTGCATATACTATTGTAGGAGGGAAACTATGGGGGCTTTGGTTGTGAATCTATGAAGAGACTTTGAATTGGGATAAATTGGGGCAAAGGAAGCATAGTTATGTGGTAGGATTTCAATCTTACTATTTTATGAACATATAATATATATTTCAACACATTGCATTTTTCACGGAAATTTGTTTTCTATTGGTGATAGATATTGATTTGTTTGCAAATTTATTTCTAATATAGATCATTAATGGTTATTGTTGTGTTTTTTCTTGAAAATCAACCTTTAATATAGATAATTGTTAATTTTTGTTGGTTTTCTTACATGGTAGTAATTGATGTGGGTTTGCTTACCTTTCATTACTATTCTTTCTACTCATTTTCATATAATGTTGTCTCTCTCCAAGCTATAGCTCTATAGGATGCCTTAATTGATGTAAGTTTACTTACCTTTGAATACTATTCTTCATGCAATCAACTTCCATTTCTTTTAAGTGTTTTCATTTTTCACTGCCCTTGCTTTAATAATAGAAACAAATTGTAAAGTTAATGGAGTAGATAAAGCCTTAATAATAGAAACAAATTGTAAAGTCCATGGAGCAGATAAAAATCCCTATAACCAAAAGCAACTCGAAATTCAAAGAAAATTGACCTATGATATGAGTAATTGTTGGTAAATTTTATTGAAGAAAATTACCTCTGAAATGTGTAATTCTTGTGAATTTGCTTGCATGTTGGTAATTGTTACGGTTTTTCTTTCCTTTTCATATTATCCTTGCTCCTCCTTTGCATATGATGCCTTCTTTCAAATTCTGTAGGATTTCTTAACATTCACTTCGTAGGTAAAAGTCCATCCTATGGAATGTAGTCGACTTCCATTGCCTTAAAGTGTTTTCTTTTTTAGAGCCCTTTCCTTAATAATAATAACCATTGCTGAGTTAAGTGAGAAAATAAAAGCCTTATGACCAAAAGCAACTTGTATGTTGAAGAAAAGCCTCCTCTAATATGGATAATTGTTTGTAATTGAAGAAAATTGACTTATGACATGGGTAATTGTTGTGGATTTTCTTGCATACTAGTAATTATTGTGGGTTTGGTTACCTTTGTAGGCTATTCTTGCTCTTGTTTTGCATATAATGTTGTCTTCCTTCAAGCTATGTTTCCTTTAGTGACCTATTGATCTTTCCATTGCCTTTTATTTTATTGGGAATTGGGGTTAGCGAGGTTTTGTAAAATTATTTCAAGTATGGGAGAATTTTTTTGATGTTGATGGCTATTTTATAATATCATTATCTTGGTTTAAAGATCAGATACAAGTAGAAATGCTAGAGGTGGTAAATTTCATTCCTTTTGACACTATTTCATGATAATTCATAGTGGAAAGATAAATTTTTAGGTTGTGGCTATTTATGGCCTGAAATTTATGCACATGTCATTCCATTCCATCCACAAGGTGTCAAGCTTATGTGTTCTATTCATTTAAGGAAAATAATGGATTGCTAAGGATTGAGTACTTATGTTGAAAAAGAAGCAAACACTTTTGATTCACTTGATACATTGAATAAAAAGTGAAAGTTGGTAGTAACCATAGGCACCACAATCCTAGACATTATTCATAAGAACAACCATTTGGAAAAGGAGACTTGATATTGTTTGTGGGACAGTTAAATATTCTATACCAATATAGAGTACAACCCTTTACTATATAATACATTCCCTCATATTTTATGAGCCAAAATCAAGATAATAAAATCTTGAAATAGGAAGAGTGTAAACAAAGCCTACAATCAACATTAGATCAAACATAAGGAACATCAGTTGGAAAACTATTTACAATTTGAATAGATATTTGTAATTACAATCATTCTAGCATGTATGTAATTAAATTAGAAATAGAGTTATTTTCTATTCCAACAATTCCAACGTGTATGCAATTACTTTAGTATGTAATTCCATTAGTTGATGTTTTGTATGTATATGTTGTTTGGGTTGCAATTAGAAGTTGTGTAATGGAAAGAAAATTGGAATTTCATTTATATTGACATTATGCAAACATAATGCCTCAAATTGAAGAGTTGTCAATTGGGTTTAGCTTAGGTCGTTGGGAGGAAAGATTGTTATCCTTCCCACCTAGTTTCAATTCCCGTAATTGATATGTTGAGCTCATAATGAGTATATTGTTGTAATGGTATTGAGCCTTGTTGTTGACCAACTTTGTGTGTTGAAGATTCCAAGGTCTACCCTAGGTACCAGCCATGAAATGAGGGGAAGTAATTGTTGGTTTTTCCTAGGATTTGTAACCTGAAAATAAAATTTCTCAAATCGACGAGAAAAATAAGTCCGAGGAATTCATTATGAAAATGCCCTTATAACTTAGGCTTAAATACATACTAACCAAGACTTTAGGTTTTGTTTGAAGAAAACTAGATGAACATAAAAAAAATTCCTTTGTAACAAAATTCACATTGCATGTGGTTAGGTTAAATTGAAAACATATTCATTCTTTAGGAGGATGAGTATATTCATTGTCTGAGTATGTTGAGTTTCCTTCATTTCTTGATCCAAGTAGGTTGAGTTTCTTTCATTTTATCGATGCCACATCGCTACTTGCATCTAAGGAGGAATATGAAAACTATGGTTTTGAATTGTGCTCAATATTGTTGGGTATGTATTATATTCTTTGTACGAGTAGGAGAGTTTGCGTTGCACTAGGCACGCAAGGGGGTTTGGGGGGGGTTGGGGGGGGTTGGGTGCAATGCCCCTGAGAATTTTTTTCCTCGACAAACGTGTTGCATTTTTCCTTGTTTTTCATGTTGCCTCGATTTTCATGTCCATTGTTGGGCAGTTTTCGGGACATGGTTTTTTTTTCGATGGTTTTGTATTTATGGTTAAGGAATTAGGGTTTTTGACTAATCCAATGCATTGGGTTAGGATTTTGGATGTCGTTGGATCCTATATGTATAGTGTATTGTAAACAATGTATCACTATGAATGAATATAAAATATGCTAGTTTTCCTGGTTTGGGTTTCGAGGGGAAAAATATTTGTGTAATGTTTGTATTTTCCATTGTATCTTTTTTGTTCTTTTAATGAAAATCTATTTGCAGTAAATATTGTACAAGATTAAAATCTACATTTTGTACCAGATCTTTAGTGGCTTCAGGGGGACGCCTTTGTGGTCAAGGGTTTGGCTCGAGACTGTGATAATCCTTGTTACAGTGGGAGATCTGTGGTATTGATTTTTTAGGTGAAAATAAATGGAAATCAATTCAAAAATGGAGATCGAGAAGTTTAATGGGAAAAATTTTGAACTGTGGAAGCTCAAGATGGAAGATATGTTGGTGGACAAATAACAGTGGATTGTGATAGATCCAGGTATTGCACCTATAGGAACTTCAACAGATGACTGGAAAAATTTGGATCAAAAGGCAAAGAGCACAATCTGACTGTGTCTCTCAGTATTAATGAATGTGTCAAAGGAAGCTACAACCAAGGATTTATCAGATAAGTTGGGGAAGTTGTATCAGTCTAAGTCCCTAGTAAATAAACTATTCTTGAGAAATGATTTGTATAACTTGAGGATGAGAGATGGAGACTCGGTGGTAGATCATTTGAATGCCTTCAATACTGTGGTAAGCTAGTTAGTATTTGTTGAGATTAAAGTTTCATATGAAGATAAATATATCAGTTTACTGTGTTCTTTACCAGACTCACGGGATAGTTTGGTTGTGGCCATAGGGTAGTAATACAACTGCCTTGAATTTTGATGAAGTGGTCTCATCCTTTTTGTCGGAGAAGATGAGATAAATAATATGGAAGGACAAAGCACAGACGCATTATTTGCAAAAGGGCGTTCCCAGGAAAGAAATATATCTAATTTCTCAAGTGGGAGATCTAAGTATAAGGGTAGATTTAAATCTAACTAAAAGTTTGTAAAGGTATGTTGGATATGTGGAAAATAAGGTCACTACAAGAAGCAGTGTAGATCCAAAGTTGAGAAAAAGAAGAGATCTAAAGAATATCTTTCTACAGAAGAAAAGACCTCCAAGGAAGAAGGAGGGGATGTGTACTTGGCTTCTTCAAGCACACATGCAGATCATGATGGATGGTTGGTTGACTCAATTGCATCCTTTCATATGAATCCCCATAGGGAGTGGTTCTGTGAATATGAAAGGTACAATGGAGGTAATGTTTTCTTAGGTGATGATACAGCAACTAGAATCATAAGACGAGGAAAAGTCAAGTTGAGGCTCATAGATGGAAGGATTAGAACAATGTTTGGTGTTCTACAAATCCCAGGTTTGGCCATAAATTTGATTTATGTAAGAAAAATGGATGATGCAAGGGTAAAAACAATATTTGAAGAGGAAACCTACAGGATGGTTCGAGGAGCAATGGTGTTGCTGAAGGGAATTCGGTTTGGAACTCTATATAAGCTACAAGGAAGCACTATTAGTGATGGGTGTAATAGTTCCATTGTTCTTAATATTGGATTTGAAGAAGAAATAAATCCTATAGTCTCTGGAGAAAAGATTATGTTGTGGCATCAAAGATTGGGGCATATCAGAGAGAAGGATCTTCGACTACTACACGGTAAAGGTATGGTTGAAGGTATGTCTAATTGTTCTCTGAATTTTTATTTCTATGAAGATTTTGTATATGGGAAGCAGAATCGTGTAAGATTCCCCTCTGGTGCAATGAGAGCAAAAGGAATTTTACAACTAGTTCACACTGATGTTTTTGGACCTGTGTCGGTCCCATCATTGGGAAAATCTGTGTACTTTGTCTCATTTATAAATGACTTCTCGAGGAATACTTGGATATATTTCCTCGAGAAGAAATCTAAAGTCTTTGACAGGTTTAAAGAGTTCAAGTCTCTTGTTGAAAATCAAATAGAGAGAAGAATTAAGGTGTCGAGGACAGATAATGGCGGAGAGTTATGTAAGAATGAATTTGAAGAATTATGTAAGAAGTGCGATATAGAAAATCAGAAGACTACTCCATATACACCTCAACATAATGGAGTTAAAGAAAGGATGACAAAGACGTTGATGGAAAAATCAAGGTGCATGCTTAGTGGTGCCAGGTTGGGGCAATAATTCTAGGCAGAGGCAGTGGGTACTGCATGTTACCTAGTCAACAAATCACCCTCACCAACGTTGGATGACAAGACTCCACAAGAGGTATGGACTGGTAAGAAACCTTCTCTCACACATCTCAAGGTATTTGGTTGTGATGCATTTGTTCATGTTCCAAAGGAAAACATGAGTAAGCTAGTTAAGAAGGTTGAAAAGTGTATCTTTATTAGATATAAATATGGTCTCAAAGGTTATAAGCTTTGAAACCCAAAAACTAAGAAGGTAGTGTATATCTGAGATGTGGTATTTAGAGAAATGAAGGATGTTGTTAAATAGGAAGTGTTGAAATAATGTAACTGCGAAGAGCATTCTTATTATTTTTTTATTGGATTAAATCCCCATTGTGGATTAATCATGTCATTATT
>JASDQU010253919.1:0-16114 GCA_032191745.1 Picea mariana
ACCTTTTGGGACTTCAAGCCAACATATGAGGGTCCTCCAACTTCGTAAGTCCATAACTCTCAAACCGTGAGGAGTTATGTGACGTTCCACATACCACCAGAAATGGCATGACATGTACTATCCATATAGAGTAGTCTTACCTACAAATATATCAAAACTCATACCATTATACATCAAACAAACTTGGGTCCATTACCCAAACCTTTGTGCTATCGGAATTCGCTACCGGAATTTCTTCAAGGGTTGACATCAATGAAAACCAACCCAATTAATCAACAATTTCTTTATAATGATTATTTAAAGAACTTACCTGAATTCTATATATTTCCTCAAACATTGATGCAGGGTCATGAAAATATTCTTGAAGAATCTTTATTCCATTTTTCTTTCTTTTTAAGAAATTTCTAGCTTCCTCCCCTTTATAGACTAAGTTTGGATTTCGTAATTTCAACATCTCTCTAAATATTGAAGGTGCCAACGCTATAGGGGAACTATTCTGCAAAGCAATGACTCTTCTGTTCCAAATTATTATTGACGTACCAAGTGATGATATCCTTGCATTCAAAGACTTCTAGGACACAACCCACAAGAACTATTCTCAAGGTACACACTTTGTTGTCGTCTCTATCCAACAATTTTGAATAATACCAGTATGAGCGAGACCAATGATAATTCTAATCTTCCCTAGAAAATAGGTTAAAAATATCCCCACATAACGACTATTTTCTCATGGTCGTCCCAACGAAGTTCGCCAACTTTTCTTGAAATATCAACTTGCACGGTAAAATGAACTTGAGTTAGATTTCTTTTTACAGAAACATTAACTCAAAATAACTATCACTAGCCTCGGTAATAACATCATTAATTAACGACCAATTCAACAATAAATTTGGTTGATTGGTTCGTAGAGATAATAATAAATGTGACATCGAAAAATGTGAAGGGACAAGTAATGGCGGAGAATTGGGGTTGGCGATTAGTATGAAAAGGCAGATACGCAAGTCTGAAGGTTCGAAAGTCCGAAAGTTCGAAAGTTCGAAAGTATGAGTGTATGAAATGGCTAAGTATTGGAAAGCATCGAGCAGACAATGGAGAGAATCGAGGTGCATCATGTAGATTGGAAGGTCCAACAAAAGCTAATACAAGTGCGAGAGTCCACGAATCCAAAAATCTATGAATGTGAAAATCGACTAAGTATGATAGTACCAAGAAAGGGAAAAAGGAGGAAAAAAATAAAATGGGAAAAGGGAAAGTATAGAAGGGGGAAAATAAGAGGTGATAAAATAAGCTGGAACAAAAAATAATAAGGAAGGAAAAACACAAAAGGGGTTCAACAAATGGCTCCAACTGTGGGATGATAACCCCCTGCGGGTTGTCAAGAATCCATAATCTCATGACCAGTTGTTTTATCCTTTAGGAAATGGATTCAAATCAGTTAAGGATATACAAAATAAAATGAAAACTATGTACAAAGAGAAGAGATATTTTAAGTGAAAAAACTTTTCAGGTGTCTCCCACTGACAAGAAACATTAACATTTTCCCATTCATGTCTTTAAGCATATATGAATTGAAACCCAATATTTTCTCAATGATGTATGTCCCAATCCAAAGTGATTCAAACTTTATGTGCATTGAATTCTTCTACTTAGCTTTGTTCCAGAGTAACACCAACTCGCCTTTTTGAATTTTTTTTACTGTTATGCTCTGATCAAAATATGTTTTGACACTCTCCTGCCTTTGAGATGTTCTATGCAAACATTCACTTCTTTATTCTTTCCAATCTCAATAATTTATTTAATCTTTTTTGCATAGGGGTAATATATTTAATGTCTTCTATGTTAACCACATAAGTCAATGCATTCAGTTCAAGGCTGATTGGAATTTTTGCTTCCTTTCCCTAAACCAACATATAAGGAGACATCCCAGTGTTGTCTTTTGGAGTCATTCTGCTAGCCCAAAAAGCGTCTGTCAATTTCAAATGCCAATTCTTTTGATTTTGATCAATAGCTTTCTTTAAAATCTAAACGAGTGTCTTATTGGTAGATTCAGCAAGAACATTCCCTTGTGGATAATAGTTCGAGGATTGTCCCATGATGATGCCATACTCTCCACAAAATTTTGTAAATTTTTATCCGATGAAAATTGAACCATTGTCAGTAATGAACTTTTCTGGAACACCGAATCTTGACAATATATTTTCTTTGAGAAATTTGATCAATTTTTCAGAGTCAACTCTTTTTAATTCTACCGCTTCTTTCCATTTCATGAAATCATCTGTAGCAGTGAGAATATATATATGCCCTTTACTTGATTTTGGATTTATTGGTCCAATGATGTCCAGTCCACATTGGGAGAATGATTGTTCGACATATATGGGTTGTAATGGCATTGCAGACCTTTTCATATTCCCTGAAAATTATAGACAAGAGATACATTTTCTCACCGTAGCATATGATTTCTTGAAACTAATGGCCAATAAAATCTGGCTCTTATTATTTTATGCGTTGTAGCAGTAGGCGCAAAATTCCCTCAACATATGCCTTCATTAAATTCTTGTATTAATTCTTGAGCTCTCTTTTCATCAACACACCTTAATAACATGCTATTAGAACCATGATTTTTGTAGTTAGAGTTAGTCCTAGATGAGTCATAGTTTGTGCATCAAAGCTTATAAGGTCAGTGACCAAATAAAGAGTGGTTCAAAATCATCAAGTGACGGGTTTGGCCATAACAGTCGGGAAAGGGTGTGATGATTAGTCATGTGCAATTTGTAAAGGTCCCTTTCCCTAAATATCGAGTCATGTCAAAAAAGGGGAATTTAGGTACCAAAGTCATGTCAAGTGGTTGGGATAAAGGTCACATTGAAATATATGATGAACATCATTACCTAATCTTGAAGTTAGAAAGGTGAGAAATCACGACACTCCTATCATTTTTACTTTTCCACACCTATCATTTGTACTTTCCACACTTTAAAAGTGTACCCGTCGCATGAGTTTGTTGCGCAAATATTCAACCTGCTTTCAAACTTCTCGTCACCATGGATTTGTCGTCCTCTTCCATGATTTCATTCCTTATTTCTTCAAGAATAAATATTGGTCATCCGTCATTCTTCTCTGTCACTTTCAGAATTTGTGCGTTGTCCATAGTTTTTTCTGCAAGCTCTGGATCCTTTCGTTGTGTAAAAGTTGTTTACCATTGGTCGTATTGTAAATCTGTTGATTTGATTTTGTTGCGTCTCCTCCACTGTTTTCTGTCATTGCTTAAAGGTATTTATGGAGCTCACTGCATATTAATCTTCTTGGGACGATTTGTTTCTTTTCATAGTCAGCCTTATTCTTTCTGAATTACTTATTGTTGCATCGAGTCTCCACCGTGTCGAGTCTCACATTGCTCTTTACTACCACACCTAGTTCCCCACTATGCCGAATTTTCCCGTCGTGCTTTACTGTCACGCCAAGTTTTCCCCACTGCATCGGAATTTTCCATCCCATTCCCTTACCGCGTTAAGTCTCCCATTGTTTTTTTCTACCGCACTAAGTTTTCCCCACTATGACAAAATTTTCCTTCGCACTTTACTGTCGTGCCAGGAATTTCTGTGGCTGATTTTGTTTGCCGCACATAGAAGGTATCACAGTTCATTACCACACACGTGAGATAAATATATACTAGCATCATGGCAATTTCTGAAACCATAATAAAGAAGGCGAGAAGTGGCAAGGCTGTGAGGTTTGAACCTCAGGATTTGGAGCTGATAAATGAAGACCTGTAGATCAAGGTGTCTTTCAAACAAGTCGGATGTATGCACTTCTGAGAAAGTATCAAAGGATATAATGTGAAGCTAGCTGAGCAATTCGCCCTCAATTTTACTGGGGTCAATGCGAAAATTGTGAGAATCACTTTCCGAGTAACAAAGGAAACGTTTTCAACTGCGATGGAGATCCCTCCGTGTGAAGAAAAATGGTTTAAAGGCATGCCTTTTAGAAATTTTGTGTTATATAGACTTCATCAAGCCCGAATGTCTAAATCGGAAAATTGGAGTTGGATTTCTAAGTCAGTACCTCCTGGATCCTTTCAAGAAAATTCTAAAGGTAATCATAATATATTTCACTTGTGAAGGAAGGTTTGACATGCTGTATCTATATCACATTAGGTTACTGATGAAATTTGCAAGGAAAAATCCCTTGAATCTACCTTTATTCTTATATCGAAGCTTGGGAGATATGGAAGACAACCTCCAGACCAAGTTTGATCAGTCTAGGAACAATTTATCCCATTTTTCATTAATCAAGTTGTTAGTGGTCGAAGAATTGAGACATTTGAAAAAGGACTCTGATTCTTTTTTGATTTCGGCTAAAATTCCCAGAGACCCCAAAGGAGACATTCCTCTATTCGTAGAGGAAAAAGCACTCCATAGTGTAGAGGGGAGAAAGGAAGATGTCACAGGAAAAAGAAAAGGAAAAGAAATAGAAGACTCGTTGTCCCATCAGCCAGCATCCTAGAAGAAAGGTAGGTCAAGGTTGACTGATAAAACTGAGGGGATCCAAGCTCCTAGTAAATCGCACACCAAGTCTGTTTCCAAGATATTTCCCATGCGCATCATTCAATTAGAGCTTGTTGAAGGTGAAATCAAGGGAATTAATGAAAGGCAAGCGAAGTTAGGTGATGAAAATGCAAATGTTCAAGAGTTTTCGCAACAACTGAAGCAAGTGCAACACACTATTGCCCAACTTTATCAAGAAAGCAAAGAGTTAAGAAGAAAACTAGCAGAAAGGACTATTGAAACACCAATGTCGCAGAGCTGAGCAAGTTAGTTACCCCCTACCTCGCCCACATCGAGAGAAGGAAATGTAAATTGGCTTAGAAAACAACCCAGAGAGGCACACAATGCAATTATTGATATTTGGGAGGAGCAAAGGATGTCAGAGGAAAAAATCGTAGAGAATTTCAAAGAATGTAGACCAACCATTGATAATGCATGCGTAACTCTCTCCAATTCTCAATCAAAACTCAAAAGAAATGCGGTTTTGTTGAGCCAGGTGAAGATTTTGAGCAAAAGGAAATGGTCTTTCAGAAAAACACTTAAATATTTAAGGTTGTAGGTGACGTTGGAGGCATGAGTAAGACAACCCCATTTTTTGTCTTTTTGGATCCTGGCATGGAATCTTTCTCCCTACATATCTTGTTTTCTTACGTTAACAAGAAGTCTGACGCACTAACGATGCAATGAATATTCGTTGCATAGACGTTGTAAACTTACCTACTGAGAAGGGTAGGTATAAATGAAACGCATGCCCGTTTTGAAAGATATGCATGGTCCCTAACCGTTGCTGCCACCTGAAGTTGCAAGAGGGACTGCAAACAAACATTTGCTACAACCAGTGATCGCGTAGCAGCAACGAGAATCCGTTATACAAAGGTGACATATTTTTCGACAACACACATGATTACTGGGACACCCCTTGATGGAAAGATACCTTTTCCATTAATGACAAAGGGGGAGAGATTTATCAGATGCAAAGGTAAATGCTTGGAGAAAGAGCACAAAGACATGGTTTCAGGGGGAGCGATGGTCACGGGGGGAGAATGAGTGATATGACTTCAGTATTGCATCAAAGTGTTTCCATTAATTCCAAAGGGGGATATTGTTGATTATTTGGGTTGGTTGTCATAGATGTCAACCCTTGAAGAAAGTCTAGTAGCAAATTCTGGTAGCACAAAGGTTTGGGTAATGGACCCAAGTTTGTTCGATGTATAATGGTATGAGTTTTAATATATTTGAAGGTAAAACTTTTCTAGATGGATAATACATGTCATGCTATTTCTGGTGGTATGCGGACCATCACATAAATCCTCACGGGTAGAGAGTTATGGCCATGTGAAGTTGAAGAACCCTCATGAGTCATCTAGAAGCCCAAAAAGGTCAAAGTAGTCAAAGTGGTTGCAAAGAAGAAATTATTTAAATAATAAAGTGAAGTGATGAGTGTACTATAAGTCAAAGTGGATACACAAGTAATTATTTAAACAATAAAGTTAATGGAGAAATTACTAAGTGGACAAATGGTTAGAAGTGGGTTATCCCTAAAATAAGGAAAGTGGTTTAAAATGGTTAGAAGGTAAATAATAAAGTGAAGTGATGAGTGTACTATAAGTCAAAGTGGATACAAAAGAAATTATTTAAAAAATAAAGTTAATGGAACAATTACTAAGTGGACAAGTGGTTAGAAGTGGGTTAGCCCTAAAATAAGGAAAGTGGGTTAACATGATTAGAAGGTAACCCCTTGAGGAATCTACATGAAAGTATAAATAAGTGGCAAAGGTATCTCATTTAATTACCTATTGAATATCATTGAGTATATATTTTCTAAAAGGTTATTTGGGAAGGTATTATTGATAGAGAAAAGTGCGGCAGAAAAAGTGCGGAAAGAAAAGTGCAGCAGGAAAAGTGCGACAGAAAAATCGCGCAAGAAAACTGCGACAGAAAAAGTGCGATAGGAAAAGTGTGGCAGAAAAAGTGCGGCAAGAAAATTGTGGCAGGAAAAGTGCGGCAGGAAAATCGTGACAGGAAAAGTGTGGCAGGAAAATCGTAACAGGAAAAGTGCGGCAGAAAAAGTGCGATAGGAAAATCGTGGCAGGAAAAGTGCGATAGAAAAAGTGCGGAAAAAAAGGTGCGGCAGGAAAATCATGGCAGGAAAAGTGCGGCATAAAAACTGTGGCAGAAAAACCGCAACAGAAAAATCACGGCAACATAACACTACAAAAAGAAAAAGGTATGGTTTTCATATGTGTAGTGTTGAACTTATGAATCTAGTTGAGGGTTTTCCTTGTAAATCTGTTGGATGCCCTCTTGGAAGTTTAGGGCTTGTTGTAGAATGGTTTTGAGGAAGATCTATTGAAGTATATTGTCAGTGCACTTAGTTTGATTTATTGGCATATCTTGTGGTGCACTGTGAGAGATACTTGTTAGTGGTATTGGTATATTGTTGGCTTGTGAATGATACATCCTTGAGGCTACATAAAAGTGAGTTTATGGCACATGGTTAGATGTAAGGGTTTATGGTATTTGGTTATGGATAGCATTATGTATTGATAGATAAATTTTAATGGTTAAATTGGTATATGTATTTGGTATATGGTTGAGGTACATGTTGGGTACATGGTTGAGATGAGTAGTTGACAAGTTGGAACATACATGAGGTGTATAGTTGATGATGTTGGTACATTTTGATGAGTTATAGTTTATGTGTATTTGATGCATGATTGGTACATATTTGGTGCATGGATGATGCACTCGTTGATGGTACAAGTTGAGGTACATGTTGGTGCATGATTGATTCTCTTGTTTATGGTACAGGTTGATTATAGGTTGTTTGGACAAGTTATTGTGACAGATTATTTCTACAAGTTTGGTGCATGGTTGATGCATTTGTTTATGGTACATGTTGAGGTACAAGTTGATGTATGGTACATGTTGGAACATGTTATTGGTACATGTTGTTACATGTTGATTACAAGTTTATTGGTACATGTTGTTACATGTTGATTACAAGTTTATTGGTACATGTGTACAACAATATATCTCACAGTGATATTGTGACAATGGTTCCATCATTCTACTTCTACGTCAGGGAGATTGGACGGGGCAAGGATAGGTGGTTGTAGCCACCTTCCGATAGTAGATAGATAACAACATAGGGGGTTGTAGCCTCCTTCTGGTTGTAGCTAGAGAATTGGGGAGTTGGAGCTTCCCTTAGGTTGTAGCCTGAGAAACTAGGGGGTTGTAGCCTGCTTCTGGTTGTAGCCAGAGAATTGGGGAGTTGGAGCTTCCTTTACGTTGTAGCCTGAGAAACTAGGGGGTTGGAGCCTCCTTCCAGTTGCAGCTAGAAAACAAAGGAAGTTGGTGCTTCCAATTAATGTAATTCTTAAATACATATAAGAAAAATAATTCCGTGGTTTTCTCCCGCTTTGGGTTTCCACATAAAACACTGGTGTACTGTGTATGTGTGTGATTTCTCATTTGTTCATTGTTTATTTAGTCTGCAACTATTGGATGATAATTCTACATTGATATAACACTTGCATTTTATGGTGAAAAAGAATTAAATTTCTCTATTACTGATTCACCCCCCATCTCATTAATCCATCAAGAATAACCACATTTTTCTTATATTCATAGCAATTGAAAGGTGTGAGGCTTATCTTCTAAGATTGATCCATTCTATCTAGTGTGCTCTACTTTGTGTCCTCCACCCCCAAACTTGTATACTACTCTCTTGGATTCAAATTTTCTTTGATACCATGTAAGGTTCAACTGATAAACCTACAAGAGGATCTAGAATCTAATTGAGAATCAATACAATTAATTTGAGAGAAGAGAAGAGAAGAAGACTCATAGGAGTACAATAATGCTCAGTAATCATCCATGGATGAATGCATAATCATTACAATAAAATGCAATTGAATGCAATATATAAGAATTATTCATGCAACTATGCTAGGATTAACTACATGCAAAGCATCAAAGAACATGCCCTAATTATCGAGTTCACTTTCATGAGGGAGTTAAATTTGCTTTTACTAGCCAAGTGGAGTAAACTAGCTCATGCATGCAAAGTTGAGGAAACTAATCCTAGAGAATAGGGTCCATTGATGCAAGTGTGCACTTATTCCTATAAAATATGAAATATCCCTACAATGGGGGAAAGAAGCACTCTTGCTCCTAGAAAATAGGATTTTACTCTAGAATTAAGGAATGAATCACTCCTATCCCTAGAAAGGTGGAATTTACCTAAGATAAAAGTGGAATTTACCAATGGTCCTTTACAAGCCCATGGTCTTTGCAACCCATGGTACTTTTCCATGGTATTACATATGATGAAGCTCAAGTGCACTCTGGGAAAGATATAATTATGCGTGTGAGCAAAAATGAGTATGCATGTACACCAACACTCAACCCATAATAGATCCAGAGTTAAGATGGATTTATGCTAATTACAAATACAACTACATTATTATAAGATCCCTCATAATTCATAGCATATGATTCTAATACATTAATCATCTTACTTCTCATATTATAAATCTTAGCTATTTACAAATAAAGCCTCATATTAGATGAATTCTAACCTATATCCATCACAACCATCAAGCTATTATGTCACACATCTATTATATTTTAACTTTTGATTTATTGATATTTTAAAGATAGATAAAAAAATCTACTTAGTTAAAGTGATTTTATGCATTACAATTTGAAATAACCTCTTTCATAATATCATACTTATAAATAAATAATTAGCAAATTAAAAAACTTAATTTATAATCATAATATTAATTTTATTATTATGAGAAACATTATGATATTTTGTGATATATGGTTATTTATAAAATTATTTTTATAAAAAGAAATTAAAACTCCAACATGTTGGTTAAATATAATGATATAGTTTTTATAATTAAAAAACAAAACGTATAATTTAATTCCATGCCATTTAATTTTTTATAAAATTTATATTAATCCTTTTAATAATTATGATGTTTAATAGTTCAATTCACTTTGTATTATTTTGTATTTGTATTTTATTATTATTTTTTTTTAATCGGAATAGAAATTTTTTTTTATAATAAAAAAAACACACTAAAAGATAGTGGCTATAGAATGTTGATTTAAAATTTTCCAAGTGAAGTAAACAATTGTCCTAGGTTTAAAAAACAATCTTACAACAAATTATGAATTATATATCCCAAGTTGATCTACATGTGGTATGCTTTAAAAAACACCTAACAAACTTATAATCTTTAACGTGTCTGCTTATCTTTATGTTCATCTTGGATCAAGTTCTTTGTAGGCTTGTTTTTTGAATCCATAGACATAGTTTCATTTTGTAGATTAAGAACCAAGTTGTAAAGGATGTTTCACTTTACCTCAAGAATGCCAATCTTTTTTCTTTGTTGGACTAACAAGTTCATGAAATTTGCTTGTTGTGAGATCTAACAATGTTCATTTTCATTGATTTTGGAGTTCATAAAGAGTAAGGTGCTCATGCTGGAGTGTAAGCTTTGCATGTCTTCATAAATTTCTATGGAATTATTTCACATCTCGGTTGTCCATGCTTCCCGAACCCGCACACTGAAATTAATGCGGAGAAACTAGACTAGCAGTAAAAATTCTTCCCAAGTGTATAGAAGGGTTGACATCAAAGCTTCTGAGATCCCAATAGTCACAACCCAGTTCATCAATAGTAAGGTTATTTCACAATGAAGATGGCACCTTAACTCTAGGAATCAGAGGTGGCAAGAAAAAATCCCCAAAAACAGAGTCCTAGCACCTAAACTCATTGACATTGGAAACCTTATTTTCACTATAATTCCATACTTTAAATAGTCCACGAATTATATAGATAGACTCCTAAGTGTCTTAGTCAATAATGAGAGAAGCGAGTGATATGCTTAAAAATAGGAAGAGTTCAGTTAGGGGGAGTCACCCCGGATGGAAAGATACCTTTTCCATTGATGACAAAGGGGGAGAGATTTATCAGATGCAAATGTAAATGCTTGGAGAAAGAGCACAGAGACATGGTTCAAGGGGGAGCGATGGTCACAGGGGGAGAATGAGTGATATGACTTCAGTATTGCATCAAAGTGTTTCCATCAATGCCAAAGGTGGAGATTGTTTATTATTTGGGTTGGTTGTCATAGATGTCAACCCTTGAAGAAAGTCTGGTAGCGAATTTTGGTAGCACAAAGGTTTGGGTAATGGACCCAAGTTTATTTGATGTATAATGGTATGAGTTTTAATATATTTGAAGGTAAGACTATTCTAGATGGATAATACATTTCATGCCATTTACAGTGGTATGTGGAATGTCACATAAATCCTCACGGTTAGAGAGTTATGGCCATGTGAAGTGGAAGAACCCTCATGAGTCATCTAGAAGCCCAAAAAGGTCAAAGTAGTTAAAGTGGTTGCAAAGAAGAAATTAATTAAATAATAAAGTGAAGTGATGAGTGTACTATAAGTGAAAGTGAATAAAAAATAAATTGTTTAAATAATATAGTTAATGGAGAAATTACTAAGTGGACAAGTGGTTAGAAGTGGGTTATCCCTAAAATAAGGAAAATGGTTTAAGATGGTTAGAAGGTAAATAATAAAGTGAAGTGATGAGTGTACTATAAGTCAAAGTGGATACAAAAGAAATTATTTAAAAAATAAAGTTAATGGATAAATTACTAAGTGGACAAGTGATTAGAAGTGGGTTAGCCCTAAAATAAGGAAAGTGGGTTAAGATGGTTAGAAGACAATCCCTTGAGGAAGCTACATGAAAGTATAAATAAGAGGCAAAGGTCTCTCATTTAATTACCTATTGAATATCATTGAATATATATTTTGTGAAATGTTATTTGGGAAGGTATTATTGATAGAGAAAAGTGTGGTAGAAAAAGTACAGCAGGAAAAGTGCAGCAGAAAAATTACGCCAGGAAAACTTCGACAGAGAAAGTGCGGCAGGAAAAGTGCGGCAAGAAAATCGCGGTAGGAAAAGTGCGGCAGAAAAAGTGCGACAGGAAAATCGCGGCAAGAAAAGTTCGGCAGAAAAACCACGGCATGAAAAGTGCGGCAGGCAGAAAAACCGCGAAAAAAAAGTGTGGTAGAAAAATCGCAACAAAAAAATCGTGACAACAGAATGCTACAAAGAGAAAAAGGTATGGTTTTCATATGTGTATTGTTGAACTTATGAATCTAGTTGAGGGTTTTCCTTGTAAATCTGTTGGATGCCCTCTTGGAAGTTTAGGGCTTGTTCTAAAATGGTTTTGAGGAAGATCTATTGAAGTATATTGTTAGTGCACTTAGTTTGATTTATTGGCATATCTTGTGGTGCATTGTGAGAGACACTTGTTAGTGGTATTGGTATATGATTGGCTTATGAATGATACATCCTTGAGGCTACATAAAAGTGAGTTTATAGCACATGGTTTGATGTAAGGGTTTATAGTATTTGGTTATGGATAGCATGATGCATTGCTAGAGAACTTTTGATGGTTATATTGGTATATGTATTTGGTATATGGTTGAGGTACATGTTGGGTACATGGTTGAGACAAGTAGTTAATGAGTTGGAACATACATGAGGTGTATAGTTGATGATGTTGGTACATTTTGATGAGTCGTAGTTTATGTGTATTTGATGCATGATTGGTACATATTTGGTTCATGGTTGATGCACTCGTTGATGGTACAGGTTGAGGTACATGTTGGTTCATGGTTGATGCTCTTGTTTATGGTACAGGTTGATTGCAGGTTGTTTGGACAGGTTATTGTGATAGATTATTTGTACAAGTTTGGTGCATGGTTGATGCATTTGTTTATGGTACAGGTTGAGGTATAGGTTGATGTATGGTACATGTTATTGGTACAGGTTGTTACATGTTGATTACAGGTTGATTGGTACATGTGTACAACAATACATCTCACAGTGTTATTGTGACAATGGTTCCATCATTCTACTTCTACGTCAGGGAGATTGGATGGGGCAAGGATAGGTGGTTGTAGCCACCTTCCGATAGTAGATAGATAACAACATAGGGGGTTGTAGCCTCCTTCTGGTTGTAGCTAGAGAATTGGGGAGTTGGAGCTTCCCTTAGGTTGTAGCCTGAGAAACTAGGGGGTTGTAGCCTGCTTCTGGTTGTAGCCAGAGAATTGGGGAGTTGGAGCTTCCTTTACGTTGTAGCCTGAGAAACTAGGGGGTTGGAGCCTCCTTCCAGTTGCAGCTAGAAAACAAAGGAAGTTGGTGCTTCCAATTAATGTAATTCTTAAATACATATAAGAAAAATAATTCCGTGGTTTTCTCCCGCTTTGGGTTTCCACATAAAACACTGGTGTACTGTGTATGTGTGTGATTTATCATTTGTTCATTGTTTATTTAGTCTGCAACTATTGGATGATAATTCTACATTGATATAACACTTGCATTTTATGGTGAAAAAGAATTAAATTTCTCTATTACTGATTCACCCCCCCTCTCATTAATCCATCAAGAATAACCACATTTTTCTTATATTCATAGCAATTGAAAGGTGTGAGGCTTATCTTCTAAGATTGATCCATTCTATCTAGTGTGCTCTACTTTGTGTCCTCCACCCCCAAACTTGTATACTACTCCCTTGGATTCAAATTTTCTTTGATACCATGTAAGGTTCGACTGATAAACCTACAAGAGGATCTAGAATCTAATTGAAAATCAATACAATTAATTTGAGAGAAGAGAAGAGAAGAAGAATCGTAGGAGTACAATAATTCTTAGTAATCATCCAAGATGAATGCATAATCATTACAATAAAATGCAATTGAATGCAATATATAAGAATTATTCATGCAACTATGCTAGGATTAACTACATGCAAAGCATCAAGGAACATGCCCTAATTATCGAGTTCACTTTCATGAGGGAGTTAAATTTGCTTTTACTAGCCAAGTGGAGTAAACTAGCTCATGCATGCAAAGTTGAGTAAACTAATCCTAGAGAATAGGGTCTACTAATGCAAGTGTGCACTTATTGCTAGAAAATATGAAATATCCCTACAATGGGGGAAATAAGCACTCTTGCTCCTAGAAAATAGGATTTTACTCTAGAATTAAGGAATGAATCACTCCTATCCCTAGAAAGGTGGAATTTACCTAAGATAAAAGTGGAATTTACCAATGGTCCTTTACAAGCCCATGGTCTTTGCAACCCATGGTACTTTTCCATGATATCACATATGATGAAGTCACTCTGAGAAAGATATAATTATACATGTGAGGAAAAATGAGTATGCATGTACACCAACACTCAACCCATTATAGATCCAAAGTTAAAATGGATTGATGTTAATTACAAATACAACTACATTATTATAAAATCCCTTATAATTAGTAGCATATGATTCTAATACATTAATCATCTTACTTCTCATATTATAAATCTTAGCTATTTACAAATAAAATCTCATATTAGATGAATTCTAACCTACATCCATCACAACCATCAAGCTATTATGTCACACATCTATTATATTTTAACTTTTGATTTATTGATATTTTAAAGAAAGATAAAAAAATCTACTTAGTTAAAGTTATTTTATGCATTACAATTTGAAATAGCTTCTTTCATAATATAATAAATAAATAATTACCAAATTAAAAAACTTAATTTATAATCATAATATTAATTTTAGTATTATGAGAAACATTATGATATTTTGTGATATATGATTGTTTATAAAATTATTTTTATAAAAATAAATTAAAACTCTAACATGTTGGTTAAATATAATTATACATTATATAAGAGTTTTTATAATTAACAAAACAAAACTTATAATTTAATTTCATGCCATTTATTTTGTTATAAAATTTATTTTAATCTTTTTAATAATTATTATGTTTAATAGTTAAATTTTCTTTGTATTATTTTGTATTTGTATTTTGTTATTATTATTTTTTAATCTAAATAGAAAATTTTATTATAATTAAAAAACCACACCAAAAAAAATAGTGGTTATAGAGTGTTGATTTAAAATTCTTCAAGTGAGGTAAATAATTGTTCTAGGTTTTAAAAACAATTTTACAATAAATTATGAAGTATATATCCCAAGTTGATCTATTTATGAAGTATATATCCCAAGCTGATCTAATTATGAAGTATATATCCCAAGTTGATTTACATGTGGTATGTTTTAAAAAACACCTAACAAACTTATAACCTTTAACTGGTGAAGTGTCTCCTTATCTTTATGTTCATCTTGGATCAAGTTCTTTGTAGGCTTATTTTTTGAAGCCATAGACATGGTTTCATTTTGTAGATTAAGAACCAAGTTGTAAAGGATGTTGCACTTTATCTTAAGAATGTCAATCCTTTTTCTTTGTTGGACTAACAAGTTCATGAAATTTGCTTATTGTGAGATCTAACAATGTTCATTTTCATTAATTTTGGAGTTCATAGAGAGTAAAGTGCTCATGTTGGAGTGTAAGCTTCTCATGTCTTCATAAATTTCTATGAAATTATTTCACATCTCAATTGTCCATGCTTTTTGAACCCGGACAATGAAATTAATGTGGAGAAACTAGACTAACAGTGAAAATTCTTCCCAAGTGTATAGAAGGGTTGGCATCAAAGCTTCTGAAATCCCAATAATCACAACCCAATTCATCAATAATAAAGTTATTGTTATTGCACAATGAAGATGACACCTTAACTCTACAAACCAGAGGTGGCAAGAAACAATCCCCCAAAACAGAGTCCAGCACCTAAACTCATTGACATTGGAAACCCTATTTTCACTATAATTCCATACTTTAAATAGTCCACGGACATTCAATAACCATAAGCATGATAATTGCTCGCATGCTGTAAAGGAAATAACATGTCCTCGACTCACCCTTCCCTATGCCACTACAACACGGTGTGAGGATTCGACTCATGCGAGAATTAATGAAGGTGATTCATCAATGCCCTAATATACGTAGGGGATATGCGAGAATTAATGAAGGTGATTCATCAATGCCCTAAGATAGAGAAGATCCAAAATAGTTTTATAACCTACAATCTCAAAATTAAAGGAAATAAATCCTATCCTATTCTCCTCATAGAAGCGAGTCATTCCCCCATTGAGAGTATGGCTATGACCAAGTACCTAATGTATAAGTGTTAATGTTTATGTTTATGCCATTATTATAGTTCTTTGCATTTCGATAGATAACAACAACATAAGAACAAGATCAATGAGAAATACACATTTACAAGAGACACAACATTTATCCTGGGAAACCCTCTAGGGGAAGAAAACCCAACAAAAGCTTCCTTATCATAAATTGCCAATACAATGTTCAAGAGATAACTCAAACCAATACAGATAGTCCTCTCCAAAAGATGCGACACTCTTCTCTTATAATGTATTAAGACAACTCATCTTGCTTTATGTCTAACAACGAGGTCAGAAGCAAGGAATACACGGCGTCATGCTTTACATCTAAGAACGAGGTCAGAAGCAATGACTCATCTTGCTTTACGTCTAACAGTGAGGTCAGAAGCAAGGAGCAGACAACGTCATGCTTTACGTCTAACAACGAGGTCAGAA
>JASDQU010253922.1:0-16114 GCA_032191745.1 Picea mariana
TCTAAGGGGGGGTTATGCCTAAAAACATCTACCTTATGTTACCTTGAACCTTCACCCATTTCAAAATTTAAATTTCAAAGCTAAAATGGGTTAAGAGGAGTGGAGGAAACAAATTCCTCAATCTAGGCCACCATTTCCTAAAATCTAGCAAGTTGTCTCCCCTACATTCTTGGAACTAAGAAAAAAGATAAATTATAATTCTCTTGCTATCAAGCATGCATGGGAAATTCGGACGGGGAAGAAGGGGCTGAGGGAAAAAATGGAGAAAGAGAGTTTTTGGGGGTTACACGGCAAAAAGAAGATAACCAAGTCCATATAGAACGGATCAGCCATGAAAGAGAGCTTTTAAACTGAAAAAAATGCCAACAAACCAAGAGGATTCTGCATAAGCTTGGGATATCAGCCTAGACCTTTCTATGCACACGTTGAATAGCACTAAAAGTTGGATTTTTTGAGGTAATGTACAGCAGAGAAGGAGGTGCTCCTTGTGTTGTATGGGGCACGTAATGTGGGTGCCTTAGTGCTGCTCTGTCCTCAAGAAGCCCAGCAATAAGAATCGTTTGGTTTGAACCTGTTGAAGTCTGTAATTCAGAGTTTTTTCTTGTCCTACTTCGCCCTGGTGGTATCATAGCCCGGCTAGGGGGTGGTGTCCACTACGGACTACCTACGTTTGGGTGGAAATTGCTCGCTCAGCTGGTTGTTGGCCTGCATTCTTCAAAAGATAAGTTAAATAATAAAATCTCTGTTCTGGAATTTCTATATGTGTGTTTTCTTTTACATTTGTCATTTTTGTCTCTGGTCTCTGAGAATTCCTGTTTGTGAAAAAATTTGTCGTTATGGAGGTTAAATTTATATAATGGATGGTTAATTGTTGTTTAGCATTTTGAATGATTCTGGATTTTGGAGATGCAACATGAGCACTTTGCAAAGGATCTCGATTCCCTAGTAATGCACAGGATTTCAATTACTATATTTAATATTCATACACAGCTCCTTCATCACCTCTATTGAAAAATACCTTGGGAATTTCAGTAGTTGAATCTCTTACGCTATCTAGTGGAGCTTGGACAGGGATTTGGAGCTCAGCGCGAGAGAATTCGTCTACAAGATATTCTCTCTTCATTTTCTTCTCTTCTATCTCATAGACATCATATTCTATTGTACTTAAATCCATCGTCATAGGCTGCCTTATCGATTTAGTGGCAAAGCCTCCCGAGAAAGGGCAATAGCATATAATAGGGCGACGTTTATATGATGTTTCTTAATATGGTAGATGGTGTGAGACTACTGTTTTGTTTTTTTGTTTTGTTGCTATTGCTGGATGTCTAGGTGGGTGCATGTAAATGGGATTAATCAAATTTTGTCATCACTACCCGCGCACTTACCTGATGATTTCCCAAAACGGTCCACGCATATTTATTCCTTTTGTTATATGGAGTACACAAGATTTATATCCATGTTAGTATAAATGGAGCTAGGGCTTGTTTAACCGAACATGTGTAGCAGATATTTTGCAGTTCTTCCATAATTGATCTGTCAACTCTGTAAATAAATTACATGGAATCACTTGAATCTCCAAAATATATTGGGAAGCCGAGGGACAAGTTTACTGGAACCACTAATCAAATGACAGTATTTGGCTTAAAGTTAGAATCAGTCTTTTCCATCTCTATTCTCTAAGTACATGGAGAATAGTTAAAACCGAATATATTTGAAGATGTTTCCACACTGAAATGTCTATTGTCTACCAAAGGTAACGAAAATGAGCAGTTGATCATACTGCATATTTCAATGATGTGAGAACATAGATACTTCAAGTATAAATTGATACACTTCTTACAAAAATTTCTTGAATAAACTCCAGTCCTTTAAATCATACCTATATTTGTATTCATAATAGCATATTGCTGGGGTAATGGATGCACAATGAACAGTGGGGATAAATTAGAAAATGTGTAGAAACGAGAGTTTCAACAATATGTACACACATATAGTACATCCATAAACTGAGTATTAGAGATCCATGTAGCCCTTACATGATACCATATCCCAAATTGTGCATATCTGAGACTATCATGTAAAACATAGATGTTCAACTATTTTGCATGTGGATATGGGTCTAGAAGGCTCTGTGATCATATTAACTTTTCTAATGAAAAAACTCGGTTTTCTTTAATGTTCGTTTCCAGCCAAATTTTAAAGTTGTGGAACAGAACATTGTGATTTTATTAATTACATTTACCAAAGTAAGGAGTTATTTTACTTAAGTGCTTATTGGCTCTGGATTCCTTCACTATGCATCTAGTATGCATACATTCGTAAAGGCATTCTGAGATGTGCTGATAGCTACAGACATTCATACAGTACCCTATAAATCTTCATGATAAAATGACGCAAAAATACTGGTTTTATCTTTAGAAAGTGGTAAATTGCAACGTCGTTTTCCACTTTGTTAGACTTAATATTAGTCAATACACAACTTAGCTACTCTGTAATTTGCAAATTCTCCCAAAAGATGATCTTCAACAGATCGTTGAAGAATTTTGAGGTTATTAGCACAGCATCAATTATGGTGACGTTGTCCTGCATTTTGTTTTAAAGTTTGTCACAATCCTATTCTATTAGTTCATGTATTGATGAGTATTTTGATTCTTTTGGTCTTGGAAAAACTTTGGGCATCTAGAGTCATAGCTCTGAACCAAGGGTGTACTAGAGGTTTCTCTCTTGTTCTGTAACAGTCCATTCTTCACTTATAGAATCCACAACTAAACATGAATCTGTTTAGGTTTTTTGCCTAAAGTGTTGCATACAAATGCACAATTAGTGTTGTTATTTTAAGGGAAAAGAGGTGATCTGGAATAAAGTTGATATATGAACAGACTGATATGAGCATTTTAGCACAAGAACCTTGTAATTAGGACGTTCATGTATGATGTCCAGTAAGGATATCATGAATATAATAGCTCAGTTACACTGGGTACAAACGAAAATAGGAGATTAAATTTTTCATTAGTTTAAAAATGATAATTAGGATATTGCCATATGGACTATGACAATGATTTTTGATGGGTATGATTGTCTAGAAAGAACTCAAGATGAAATTTTAAGCAACTCCAGATAATTGAATCTAAGGCTTGTTCCAGTTCATGTGAATCCACAAGTAATCAAAGTTAGACATGAACTAAATAATAGCATAAAAATTGGCAATCATTATTGTTGTAATAGTCTGTTCTTATTGGTTGTGGATTTGTATGTAGATTATATGACATGATGGTTTTGTTCTGGCAAAAACGGTGAGCTATGTGCCATTAGTTAACAAGTTTCTTTCGTTTATTTTGGTGATAGTATCACACACTTGTGATTTGATATATCCATCTGGGGAGATGGAGCCCTTTATAGTTAAGTACCCATGATCTTGATTTAAAATTAACAACAATATTTTCATTGAACATCATGCATGTTTGGCACTAAGTTATGTAAATTCCTGCATACCTGCTTTTAAGATTATAATATTATATTGTATTAGTGATATCTACAGGTCCTTAGATTTGTAGTGCCCAGATTGTTGTGTATTCATGTCCAACAGCTGGAAAACTAATCTCAATTGTGTCTTTATAATGATTAAGATGTAAAAATATTCACAATAACTTTTCTGTCAGGATCTAAAAGCCATTTTGCATAGGCTGATAATTAACAATAAAGTGAATAAAAACAACAAAAGCAAGAAAAAAAATCTTTGAGTACCAGGGGAGCTTCTTAAAAGGATCACTAAAATCTATAGGACTTACTCAATCTTAGTTGACTTTAACCTTAACAGGAAATCTCACTGTATGCTGTGTGAAATGAACAAAATCTGGTTATGAGCTCATCACAGTTTATCTACTCGTTGGAACTAGACCTATCTCTGATTTCTTCCTTTTGATTTTATAATGTTAATTTTTTTACCATTTATTGCAAATCTTTGTTGCCTGTATTTTTAATCTTTTGTCATGATGATTACATTCCCAGGATGTGTTTATAAAGCACATATAAACCATATACAGTCTTTTGGATGCAAATCCCCAGGTTGATGCCTTTAGCATCCTCCCTCCCTTCTAGTTGCACCAAGAGAAACAAGGTGCACTCTACAACCCAAGGTGGAAAAGATGTATCACATAATGTACCATGTGTAAAGCTATTAAATTAAAATGGAAAAAGTTTGATGTGTGACAGTGAATTTAGATAATAAAAAAAGCCAATGTAAATAAAAACTAGCATAGATCCATCTTAACCCCAGATCTTTTTTTAATTGGCAAGATGTTTGCACCTGGATTCTAGTTGATCCCTCTTGCTACCTAATAGAGATTTCAACCATGAGAAAAAAACATGAGTGACCACTAAAGAGCTCAAGTGCATTAGAAGGAGGTTGCAACTAAGTTCATTTGATGATGAGCTTGAAGGCCAAGTTGCTATGACATACCCTTAAAACTATGAATGTGAGGAGAGTAAAGGGAGCTAAAACTTAAGATTGTTTACACTAGATTAGTATTGGTGATAGGCCAGTCAAAGCTTTATTTAGGGCACTAACAACTAGGAGATGTCTAAGTGTATATCTACGATTAAGGTCAAAGGAGTAAGGCTAACCCAATAAAAAGACATCGAAAGATTGATTTTAATAATTACAGGCTTGTCTTTCAACATAATAAATAGACATTGAAAGATAGATTTTAATCATTACAGGCTTGTCTTTCAACATAATAAAAAATGTACAAGAGATGTGGTCATTCCAACCTGCGTTTACATTGTGGCTTGTAGGTTGTTCGAACACAAACTTCCATGTGTAGGTTGTTCGAACACAAACTTCCATGTGTGACTACCCTTTGTCCTTTTCACTAATATGGGAAACATCGAGTTTATTCAAAAGGCCAATGATCCTAAAATCATTAATAGTTGGCAATCAATTACAATATTGGATGTTCGCTACAAGAATATCGCCAAAGCTCTGGGCATGTAGTTGGACTACATTATTCCAACATAAAATTTGGTCCAAGCTTAATGGATTTATAATAGGTGTTACATCTTGGACAATGTAATTAGTGTATGGGAAGACATGGAATGGACTCGAGAAACAAGCCAAAACACTTATACTTCTAAAAATAGATTTCAAGAAGCCCGATCACTGTGTGGGGTGGCCATTCACCATTGCCATGTTATAGGCCTTAGGGTTCGCCCAATTCTCTGAGCTATTGACAATCACTTTGCAAACGCATCCACTGGCCTCATTATCAATGGTTTCAAGTCTGAGGAGATTGGATCCAATGGGGCTTTGAAGAAAATACCTGGTTTTTCTGGTTTTCCATCGACCCATTTGCTGACAGTATAATGAACCTTCTCGCGCGAGACGGCATCAGATTTGTAGGGTTCCTTGAGGCAACTTCGGAGCATGGAAGCGCAGACGTTGGCATAGGCAACGTAGGTCATTCCCGCGGACCTCCAGAAGGGGGCCGCTGCCGTCGACGCCGTAGATCCCACTGCTGAAGCCATTCTACTATATTCGCTATATCGCTGTCTATCCCACCTTACCACTTAGGCTGCCTTCTCTTAAATTATCTTCCCTGTGTTGTTCCACAAATTATAAACCAATTTAAACCCTCCAACCCATATGCCGTGGTCATGTGGTAAGCCCAGGGCTCCTAAGGTCCAATACAACTTCACCCTTGCGCGCAAGTGTCATTATCATCATCCCTATCTTACCCATTAAATAAATTTTGTAAAATAAAGAGTTACTCAATGTACGTATTTTAAACGTTATAACTTTTGGTTTTTTCTAATAGCTAGGTAGGAATTATTGAAATTGTAGATTTGAGTTTTTGAGTATATACTATTATATTATTTTAGGGGATTAAAAAATATAATTTAAACAAGGTTGTATGGTAGCGGAGTCCTTATCAGGTTGGGATGGGAGTAAATGCGACCTAGTATAGACACGTGGCTAGAAAGTTGAAATACATTGAAAAACTTTTATACATAGGAAATATGTACTTTTGTAATGGATCGTGGGTTGTCTAGTTGGCGATATACAAAAAGCACCGACAGTTCTGCGATACAGAAATTGGGCCTCTAATGTTCTTTGCGATACAGAAATCGAGGAGTGGAGTTGCGGACTATAGAAATTCATCACAAATAAAAAAATTATACATACGAAATATGTGCTTGTATAAAGTAGATATTTAGTTTTATACATACGAAATTTCTACTTTTATAAAGTATGGGGAAGAGATTTTATAGAGGATGCAGGGAGC
The DNA here is from genome assembly GCA_032191745.1 of Picea mariana. Classification (NCBI taxonomy): domain Eukaryota; kingdom Viridiplantae; phylum Streptophyta; class Pinopsida; order Pinales; family Pinaceae; genus Picea; species Picea mariana. The sequence goes on from JASDQU010253922.1 coordinate 6,282, forward strand.
CCTCATTGCATACTTAGTCAGTTTTTGGATCGCAGGTTCTCGGGCTGGCGGGTTCAAAATTGGGCCTCTGATGTTCTGTGGCCTACAAATAGCACCGACAGTTCTGTGATATACAAAATGACATACGGAGTTTAGTTTGCTTTAAAACTAAGGCTTTGCTTGGACAAAAAGATATAACATTGTCGAATTAGTTTTCTTTGCACATGTTTTATAGAGCATGCAGGGAGCAGTCATTCCATACTTCGCCAGTTTTTGGATCGCAGGTTCTCGGGCTGGTGGTTTCAAAAATGGGTCTTTGTTGTTCTGTGCCTTGCAAATAGCATCAAGAGTTCCGCGATATAGAAATTTACAAGCGGTGTTGCGTGTCTGTTACATATCTCTGGAAATTACATCAACATTTAAAACATCAACGTCGTTGAAGACCAAAAAATTAGCATACAATAGGAGATAATAAATGTAGCATATCCGAATTAGTTTTATTTGGAACAAACAAGAAAGGTTTCTAGAAACCCAAAATTTAGTATACAATAAGGGCATTGTCGAATCAGTTTTCTTTGTAATTTATTAAAAATTAATAATGTCTGTTACATGTTTCTGGAAATTGGTGGGTTCAAAATTGAGTCTTTGATGTTTCGTGGCCTACAAATAGCATCGATAGTTCCGCGATATACAAAATGACAGGCGGAGTTGCGGACTATAGAAATTTACAAAAAATTAATGTTTGTTATACAATAGAATAGTAATAACGTTTTCTCGAATTAGCTTGCTTTAAAACTAAGGCTTTTCTTGGACAAAAAAGATATAGCATTGCTGAATTAGTTTTCTTTGTACATGTTTTATAGAGCATGCAAGGAGCGGTCATTCCATACTTCGCCAGTTTTTGGATCACGGGTTCTCGGGCTGGTGGTTTAAAAAATGGGTCTTTGTTGTTCCGTGCCCTACAAACAGCATCGAGAGTTCCGCGATATACAAATTGAGAAGCGGCGTTGGGAACTATACAAACTTATTATAAAATAAATAATGTTTGTTACATATCTCTGGAAATTACATCAACGTCGTTGAAGACCAAAAAATTAGCATAAAATAGGAGACAAGAAATGTAGCATATCCAAATTAGTTTTATTTGGAACAAACAAGAAAGGTTCCTGGAAACCCAAAATTTAGTATACAATAAGGGCATTGTTGAATCAGTTTTCTTTGGAATTTATCAAAAATGAATAATGTTTGTTACATGTTTCTGGAAATTTAAATGTGTTTGTCGTATAGACTGGGATTGGGGCTCCCGCGAACCATAAAAAGAAATAAGTACAAGAATTAGGAACGTTGAAAGAAGTGCGCGACAATAGAGAGGAAGACCTGAAAAGAAAAAATTGGAAGTTAAGAGTGTTTGGTTACAGTTTTCTATTGAAAGAGGACATAAGTGGATTGATAAAGAAGAGAAGATGACAGCATAAACTTAAACTGGATTGATAAACAAAACAAGATGGCAGTATAAACTTACTATGAAGTCGATGCATTTTTGTTGCTGTCGTCGATGGGCATTGTAGTCCTATTGACGGGTTGTTGCCCTTCCTGGACGAGGTCGTCCATTCTCTCTTGGAACCATTCTTCGATGTATCTTTTCATGGGGGTTGTGTTGGTTTCATCCCGAATTTCTAGGTCGTAAAGGTCGCTTTCTAATTTCTTTAGATCCATTGAAATACTATGCAGAGTCTGTTCAATTTCTTCATTGTGTAAAGCATAGTCCAGTACCCAACGTGTGTGCTCATATAGACGATGTTCAAGTATGCTGTAAAACTTTTCGAAAGATAACCCCTTTAAAATATCAACTTGTTCCTTGAAGGCTTCTTTGGTGACTGACAAGGATTTGAGAATTAAGTTAGGATCTTGAACCTCGTTGGTAGTTCCAGCTAAGTCCAGCTGGAGCAGGCTTGTGAATAAATCTTCCTTTTCTGATATGACTTGTTTACATGACTTGACTATGAGCTGCAGGTTGTTAACTTTCTTTTGCCAGCATGCTTTTACTTTTTTGGTGCGCTTTGGCGAGGGGAGTTTCTCCTGTCTTCTTTTCAGTTTCGATGTGTTGTCGGCATATTTGGAAAAAGGGGCCAGTACCTGATCACATAAAAGCTGTTCATTTTTTAAATTCATCTCCAATTGTTCCAGCAAATCATTGGCCTTCTTTCTAAAGGAAACTAAATTTTGCAATGTTTCCCAGGCTTCAGTAACTACCTGCATTCTTTTGTTCATGTTATTCTCTACAAGGGCTCTAGAGCATGCAAGGAGGGTAGAGGATACTTTCATCTTCACTGCAGTGGTAGCAGGCACGATTTTTGCCAAAGGACTGGCAAATTCTGGAGTTGCAAGGAAAGCCTGCTCAAATTTGTTGAGGCGTTGTTTCATATCAGCATTTTCTGTCTCAATTCCTCCAATGGAATCACGAAGAATGTCACCGGTTCCCTGGTGAAATTAACAGATTTGGGATGGCGACATTTCACTAAAGTTAATCTCTGCGCGAGATTTGTCTTTCCTGTTTGTTACATCTCTCTTTTCAATGACCAGACTTTTAGATTGGCTATCAAAAATAGCGCTCTAGATTACGAAGGATTCATCTATGTCAAAAAAGTTGGTGTCCGATATTTCCACCGCGGATGACCCAATTTTCTGCATGTGCTCAGCTTCAATTTCAAGTTCCAGTTTTCCACTTTCAATTTGGGGTTCCTCCGCCTGCCCTGCATTGTTTTTACTCTTCTTCGTCAGTGGAATTTTGTGAGAACTATCAATATTTATGCGAGGAGGGTTCTTATCTCCTCCTCCGTTCGAAGATTTTTGGGTTTCTTTCTTACTAGGGTGGACCATCGGAGCAATGCTCCGTGATGTCATGCTCTTGGGAGTGCTGGCGGGGGACTGGGTACTCTTCTCACCGGATACTTTTCCATGTTGTTTGTACAATTCAGTGGCGCTTTGCAATCTCTCTGCGTCGCAATCGGCAAAAGCAGGATTGTTGTCGACTCTGTTCCTGTCTTGGGTCAGGTGTGTATGGATAAAAGAGGTGTTAAAGCCAACACCCAGTAAATGTTCTCGAAAAATGTCATTAGGGTCGAACCCTTTTAGCCTTTCAGCGTACGTTAGGTTCAATTTCTTGAAATGGGCGACAAACTCGTCAATCTTGTTGATGTTTCTGCACACGAAGTCTCTGACTTTCCAGGGCGGAGGAATGAACTGTTTTTTCTTCCTGTCATGGAAAAAATGCAACCAATGGTTGTATTGCCTTGGTATTTTTGCAACAAACATCTTATCCGTGATGTGGCATGGAAGGAAGGCAGGATTTTCCTTAGAGCCAAAGACCATGAGGACACTATTATTTTCCTCTTGCTCAAGTGTGCCCTTCCTGTTCAAAAACTTGGTTGCCTGGCCAGACATCCGCGGAGCATCCTTGCCTAATAGTAAATCTTTGAAAACTGAGATAAAGCCATTAAAAACTTCATAAAAACAATGGGAGGCCTTGTGTCTCCACAGGGCCTCGTGCCAGAATGTTACTGGGTCGAATCCATAGTTTATTTTATTGGAAAGAGAAAGTTTTGGAAACAGACAACAATACACAATTACGAAAATCAAGTAGGATGACATGTAAAATTTATTCGATTCTTTGAATCGTGACAACTGGGAGCAGAGCTCAATCGAAATTAGCTTCCCCCAATCGAAAATGTATTGTTCCTTGATTGTGAAATACAAAATATAAATAATTATATGGAAATGCTTGTTCTGGATGTCTGTCCCGTTATTCTTGTAACCAGCCAAGCAATTTCCTGAAATGGATTTCTAAAGAAACTTACCTATAGCCTTGTGATATCTTTAGGAACTGTTGTCGGGTCTTCAAGGAAGTCTGCTAAGATGTCCAACCCGTTATGATGTTTTTCTAGAAACTGTTTGCAGTCTTGTCCTCTGAAAGTCAATGTTGGGTTCGACATTTTAACATCTCGCGGAAGAGCCGAGGCAACAAAGAAATAGGAGAATGGTCGTGCAGTGGACTAATTCTTTGGCCTAGAATATATTTTTCGGTGCACCAAGAGACCACCTCCTTAGAGTCAAAAGCCTCAGGAACGCATCTTGCACGAGCGATTCCAGAGGTCCAAATCACTTCGTTTTGGGTGGAACAGGATGAATAGTAAAAGTATGCCCTAGACCACTGAAAGCTCTGGTCCTCTTGTGCGAACATATTTACTGTATCTCCACAAAACTGTTGTCGACCTGGTGCCATAAGTCTACAAGAATGTTTATTTGTTCCAGCTGATGAATGAAATGAAAAGTTGAAAGGGATAATATAACCCTGCGCAAGTTTTGGTCGAAAGCGTGTGAATGGGAGATGTCCTCGAGACTTTCGTTGATTAATGACAATTTGGACGGCTGTTGCATGATGCGTTGTTAACATTAAACAATACTAATTGCATACATAGAAATGCCAACACGTTGTATATTGCAATGAGCAATTAAGCATTGTAGATTTCTTGAGCAGCCCAACACGAGGATGTGTGTTGGAGATGAACAATCGGAAGGGACAAAATAACTCTCCACACATCTTGGTTTAATGCATAATAATGGGAGGTCTCCTTGAGGTTTTCGGCCATTAATGACAATGTTGATGGTTCCTGCATGGTCAGTTGTTAGCATGAAAGGTTTCTAATCGCATAGTAAGAAAGTACGGAGGTTGTTGGCAGGGGAAAAAAGACAGCTACAAAATAGGGTTGCAACGTACAAGCGTTGAGGGTGAGGGCGCGAGGGTCAAATTGTATGTCTCAAAACTTTTTGAGTGCAATACTTGTAACAACGAAGAGGATATGGTAGGACAGTCGGAAGCACATGAAGTTAGTGGGGATGGAAGGCACCGAGAGATACTTTGAAACATTTGTGAGCAGTGGTAGAGTGACTGCGTTGGAACTGTAGATTTCGTGAAACCGACAACAGGAGAATCCAAAACAAGGTGAGAAGGTGTCTGCAAAGGAGGCGAGGCCCAAACCTTCTAATTGTATCACTCCGAACATTTGAATGCATAATATGTAACACGGAAGAGCGGATGATGTTGGAATCTGGTAGTCAATTTGTATATTGTGGAGAGTGCAATCAAACTGTTTTGTACCTCTGTGTCTAGTTTCTAGTACTAAGAGCTAATTTAGTATTCAAAATATTTTTTTAGAAACTGTTAGATAGTTCATAGGGACTAGCATCCATAAATAATGGCAATCTCCACCCCACCAGTCCTGCATTTCGTGTGTCAAATTGTATATCGCGAAACTGCAAGCATTGTTTGGAGGACACGAAACAATGGAAGTGCAATGTTGAGTCAGACACTCCGCAGGTTCACTTGTCAATTTGTATATCGCGGAACTGTGGGTGTTATTTGTAGGCCACAGAACAATGGAGGTCCAAGTTTGAGCCCACCCGCCCGAGAACCCGCGATCCAAAATGTTGCTAGATATCGAATGCAGACTTTGTACATGCTCTATAAAATATCATGGGAATTAGTACATGCTCTATAAGATATCATGTACATACTTTATAGTCTCATAATACACGGGAAGAAAAAAAAGGGAAAAATAACGGAGTAGTTAGTAGTGGAATTGTAGATCACGAAAATTTAGAGTGGAAGATGTATATAACGGAGAAACATATCGTAAGCATCGAAAGCAACAGCGGTTGGTTGGATTCGTTGTCTGATTATATAGATGGAGATAAACATATGTCAACCCGCCAATGCTAGAGCTGCATATTTCGTGAACCGGGAAACAGGAGGATCCAAAACAGGCTGAGAAAGTGTCTGCAAAGGAGGCAAGGCCCGGACCTTCTAATTGTATCGCTCCAAACATTGGAATGCATAATCTGTAACATGGAAGATCGGACGATGTCAAAATCCGGTAGTCAATTTGTATATTGCGGAGAGTGCAATCCCAACTGATTCGTACATCTGTGTCCAGTTGTCACTACTAAGAGCTATTTTAGTATTCAAAATAATTTTTTAGACAGTGTTATACAGAGAAAAAATAAAAACTAAAATAATTTTTTAGATACTGTTAGATACTTCATAGGGATTAGCATCCGTAAACAATGGCAATCTCCACCCCGCCAGTCCTACACTCCGTGTGTCAATTTCTATATTGCGGAACTGGGAGCGATGTTTGGAGGACATAGAACAATAGAAGTGCAATGTTGAGTTAGCCAGTCCACAGGTGCGCTTGTCAATTTGTATATCGTGGAACTCGGGGTGCTATTTGTAGGGCACAGAACAATGGAGGTCCAATTTTGAGCCTGTCTGGCCGGTCGAGAACCCTCGATCCAAAATGTCGCTAGGTATGGAATGCAAAATGTGTACATGTTCTATAAAATATCATGTCCATATTTTATAGTCCCATAATACACAGGAAGAAAATAAGGGAAAAAAGATGGAGAAGTTCGCAGTGGAATTCTAGATAATACACGGGAAGAAGAGAAGGGAAAAAGAACCAAGTATCTCGCAGAAGAACATCTAGTGTTTGCTTATTAATGCAAATGCTTGCGAATCCCTACTGAGTTCTCACCAATTAACGCATAAAGTGCAGATCACAGAAGTATCTTTCGTACCACTGTGTCCACTTGCCACTAGTGAGAGCATTGCTGATGTATATCAGGAAGGACGCGAAGTTGTTGGTGATGGAAAGCAACAACAGATACTTTGAACGAACTTAATGTATACAAGGAACCCGCGGTGGAATTGTAGATTACGGATGTTTTGAGTGCAATATGTATATAGCATAATGATAAGCAGCTCATTTCGCAAGCGCCATCCCCACAGCGGCGGGCATAAAATTGGCTAAGTATGAAAAGGAACAGTGGTCGGTCGAATCCGTCATGCGAGGATATAGATGGAGATGTTAAGGCATGAATTGCAGATCATAGAAGTATCTTTCATACCACTCTGTCCACTTGTCACTGGTAAGACCATTGTTGATGTATGTCAGGAAGGGCGCGAAGTTGTTAGAGATGCAAACCAACAACATATACTTTGAACGAAGTTAATGTATACGAGGAACCCGTGGTAGAATTGTAGATAACAAATGTTTTCAGTGCAAGATGTATATAACAGAATGATAAGCAGCTGAACTCGCAAGTGTCGGCCCTGCAGCGGCGGGCATAAAATTGGCTAAGTATGGAATGGAACAGCAGTCGGTCAGATCCGTCTTGTGAGGATATAGATGGAGATGAAGACATGTCAGCCCACCGTACATAGAAAGATGACTAAGTATAAAACCAGAAAGCCATAATGGACGAGAAAAACAAAATGGGAAAAGAGATAAGTATCTTAGAGTCGGGAAAACCTTTTTTTTTCGTTTATTAATGGCAATGTTTTCGAACCTCTGTTGGCTTCTCACTAGTAAAAGCATTAAGTGCACATCACTAAAGTTCTTTGCCTGCAACATGTATATGACGAAACATGGGACATAGGTGTTGGATACCGTGAACCCGGGGCTTGGTGTCCAGATAACTGGCTAAGTATTGGCCAAGACAAAGTTTTGATATCTATTTCAATAGTATTCATACTAGTATCTATCAATGGATAAAGTTTTCGTATTTATCTGAATAGTATTCATACTAATATATATTAATGGATTGTTTATGTTTCAAATGAAAATGATCTCCCAATTTTCAAGATGCTCTTCGGTTCGCAAATTTCATTGAAACCAGAAAAATTTTGATTGCAAGATGTACATAGCGCAACAAGAAACATGAATTTGCATTGTGGTCTCAACAAGATAAATTCCTTATCATCTATTCATCTTGTATTCGTTGCAATGACATCAGCAAACGACGGCTCTCCATAAACATCAATATCTAAATTAAATTAAAGGCAATCAAAATTTGTTGTGACTTTAAGTAATTAAAGCATAAATTGCAAACTACGGAAGTTCCTAGGATGCAAGATGTATATGACGGAACAATGGACATATTTGTTTAATACCGCAAACCCAAACATAACTGCCTAAGCTTTGTCAAAGATGAAGTTTTCTGTATTTTTTCCAACAGTATTGATATTAGTATATATGCATGGATATTATCAAATAGAACAAGCTGCAATATATCCAACATACTTCACATGAACATTGCGTCAACAATTCAGTTGCCTTGTTGTAACTCATGAATTCATTCTATTTACGGAACCTGAAGAATGGGAGCAGAACGGGTCCTCCAATTTATTTCTTTAAATACAGAGCCGGCACCACATAAGTATGGCCTATGAAAAAGTATTTTTAAATGTAAAATGTAAAGAAAGAACAAACCAGGTTTTATTTAGATTGAAGTAGTGAGCAGCAGAAACAAAAGCTTGTCCTTCATGTTTAACGACACAAGGGAAGAAGGTACAAAATACAATTAAAACAAATACCAAAAATTGAAAAATACTATTAAGAAATAAACTGAAATTATTCTATATTCAAATAAGATGTGTTACAAAATACAGTTGAGGCTCTTTGCGACAACGATTGCGATTTCGCCTGCCATCGACCAATTAAAAATGTGTACATTGATGAAGCTTCTTCACACTTTTCTTGACGTTCAAACTCTTTATTTGTAAAAAACGAGTTGAATATCAATTTTGGGTTTTGTACTTAATCGGTGTTGATTAGTACATCTATCTCAGTTTTTTGAATACCTTTTTTCTTCCAGATATGGCCTGCTTGCAATGGCTGCTTATTCAACATTCCATTCTTTGTCAAGTATTAATTTCCTTCTGTCGTCGAAAAGTTGGGGTTTAGGGTGTTTTCTTTGCAATGTTCCTGAGCATTCACATCCGAGAGAACTTAGAAATGTGATTCAGGCCGATTTCAAAGTGAACGGAGTCGTTTTATGTCACAACAGTTAAGGCAGGGGAAAAAAATTCAAGTATATGGTGACTGGTATTCTCCCTGTATTCGATCATCTGTTTGGTTGAGAAGCCTGCCTGAGGATTTGTATGTGGAACTTCTTTGATTTATTACAGTAAATTGGAAGAAATGCCCAACCTAGATGCAAAATGCAAATATGTTGAGGTACATAACTTGTTCGGGCAACTGAGGTGTGTCAAGTGCATCAAATGCTGCAGAATGCACCAACACAGGTCTGGCAAGTGTATCAAATGTTGCAGATGGCATTAGAATATATCTTTCCTCATAGTGGGGGAGGTATGGTGGCCCACATAAAGGTCTGGAATGTTTGGAGGTGACGCCAAACATGTGGACTCTGCAACTACATCCAGAGGAAACCAAACAAACTTTGACAAAGAACATGGCTTTCTGTCAAGTCAGCTACTAGAGCCACATGCAGGTCATCAAACTATGAAATAGAAACTCTTGTAGTGATAATATTTCGTTTTATCCACCCATACAGATTATGTTACCAGCCTCTGAGGAAGACAAATACTTGTGCAATCTCTACAATTCGATACAGTGGCCAAATCTGTGTTGTTGGAAGAAGCTATATACTTAAACGAAGAACTATCTTGCAGGTGACCTAAAAATCCATTACAATTCCCAGCAAGAAAACATAGAAGTTCAACAAATAAATCTCTAGGCAGCCTTTTCAACCAACCAAAGCATTGAACACAGGGAGAACACCAACCAGAACATCTTGTTAATTTTTTTTCGTCCTCTTTGAGTTTCTCTTGTATAACAGAGTTTTTTTTTTACTCAACGCTCATGTCACATAAAACCAGTCTGTCTTCTTTCATCTGCCCCTCAATCGCATCTCTAAGTTGTCTTACATGTCCATAACCAAGAACATTAGAATGAAGGCACCCTAAAGCGCAACTCTTTGATGATAGAGAGAAA